>JAUJPO010025565.1:0-19237 GCA_032270745.1 Tiaropsis multicirrata | reverse complement strand
CAATATTTCCCTTTACTTTATTTTTTAAAATCACAGACCCCCCCCCCCCCCCCTAGAAAGAGGGGGGGGTTAGAAACTATGTACTGATGGTGAAGAAATGATACAATCCCAATTTTATCATGATGATTGACAAGTTCATAATACCACCCAATGAAAATTCCTCGCATTGTTTTTATGTCATAAAATCTGTCAATCAAATGGCTTAAAAAAACGAGTCCAAAACGGACTCGTTGGTTTCACCCGTCGTCTTATTCAACATCCAAAAAAATATATATATACGGTTCTCCTGTCGAGGATCTTTATGGTCTGTAGAATTTGAAAATAAATCTCATTACTCTAGCAGCATACCCAAAATAGGAATAGTTTTGGACCCGAATAATAATTGTTGTGTGCGGCTACTTGACTTGCAAACCTTTTTACCGTAAGGTGAGTGAGAGAGAACAACCGTAAATTCTCTAATTTAATGCCTTTTTTGTTACATTTTTTGCTGACATAAGCGCTAAAACTGTAAAAGAATTGGTTATAATAAGCTCCAATGCCTTAAAAAAAAGAGGTAACGAAATTATATTTGACAGTCTAAGGTCTGTAATGGTTATTTTACAAAACTTGCATAGCAAGAGCCAATACTCAGGAATTGAAGAAATTGAACCCACGAAAATTATACTTACCTTTCCAAACAATGAAGGCGAAAAAAAAGAACTCAAATATCATAAAACCACTGGATCTGTATTGAATATGAAGTCAGCTTTACATTGAGTCAGCCATCTTGTTTTCCATCTTTAGCAGAGCAAACCCTGCAGATATTGAAAACAACATGGCGGATTTTCGTCAAAACTGAACGCACTTTTTCACGGGAATCCATAAGGAGATAACCTGTCCAGTGTATTATAGAGATCAGTACATACCAAAAGGTCAAATCATCACCATATATATACATTCTCAAACACCAAAATATCAACGTGAAACATCCATCATCATACCAATGTTTTATTTTTCAGTTTAAATCTTTTATTCATTAATTGATTTTTCTTTTTTTTACCTGAAAATAAATATACACATCAATTTGGTAAGTTTAAACAATCAGCAATATTCATGCCGAAGGAATATGGTTCAAATTAAAAAGGGTAAAAAATAAACGGTATTATAAAACTCTCATTATTTTCAACGTATTAACAATTATAAATCCAAGAAAAATAAAAATTGAAACTATAAAAATGTTCTAAAAGTATTAAAACATTAAACTCTACATTGGCCTGAAAAATATTTTATTTGTGATATCCATTACGTAATTCTTTCTACGGAAACACCCGGATTTTTAGGTTGTTTCCGGAAAAGATTACGTAATGGGTACCATGAATGGAGAGGTTTGTCATTACAAAGCCTATTTATGAAACCCAAAGTTACGAATTCCGAGATAGTTAACTATAAGATTGTACACTACATGCACTTACACAACCATAACTACAAGATAGTTGGGCTTATTGAAAATAATACTTCACAGACTGGCAGGGAAACAAATTGGTAACACAACACAAGAATGATATTAACAATACAAAGTGTAAAATCTCATATGATTTCAGTTTTTACTGATTCAGATCTGTGAAGCAGAACATGCCTCTCGAGATAATCTTTTCGTGCAAAACTCTTATCACACTCTTCGCATTGAAAAGATTTCGTTGCTTTATGAAGTTCAAGATGCTTCTTAAGACTTCCGGATTGAGTAAAGGTTTTGTCGCAAATATCACATTGGAACGGCTTGATTCCTTTGTGCGAATCGGTGTGACTTTTGAGATATCTTCCTTGGGTAAAACTCTTACCACACTCGTCACATTTAAATGGTTTGATGTCGTTATGGACGTCCACATGTTTCTGCAGATAGTCCTTACGTGCAAAACATTTTCCACAGATATCACACTCAAATTCCTTGACTTCTTCGTGAAGTTTCATATGCTTCTTTAGACTTCCAGATTGCGTAAAGCACTTCTTACAAATTTCACATTCAAAAGGTTTCATTCCCTCATGAGAGTCGAGATGCCTTCGCAAATTTCTTTCCTGTGTGAAAGACCTACCACATTTTTCACATTCGAAAGGTTTTACTTCGTCATGGACGAGAATATGTTTCTGTAAATAATCTTTCCGAGCAAAGGATTTTTCACAAAATTCACACTGATAGGGCTTTGATTCCCTGTGAAGTTCAAGGTGATTCTTTAAACTTCCAGATTGAGTGAATGACTTGTCGCAAAGGTCACATTTGAACGGCCTAGATCCTGTATGCGATTCAAGATGTCGTTTTAAAGAGCCTTTTTGGACAAAACATTTACCACATTCCTCACACATAAACGATCTTGTTTCATTATGAATATTTAGGTGCTTCCGAAGATATTCCTTTCGTGCAAAACTCTTGTCACAAATATCACATTTGAATTCTTTAGTTTCTCTATGACGAAGGTCTAGATGATCGTTCAACATTTCAGACTGTGCAAAGCACTCACCACACTCATTACATTTGAATGTTTTTTTTTTTGTTGTTGTTGTTGCGTCTTGATCCAGGTTTTGATAAACTATCGGTGTCTCGATGTTGTTGTCAACAAAGTATGATTCTCCCCCACCTGATGAATCTGCAACAATTTCTTCTTCATTTTCTTCTTTAATTTCAACTTCCATTACATTCTCTACTTCATTTTTTCTATAATTTTCATCCATACCTTTAAGGAAATCTGACCACTTTAACAATATGCTTTTAAAATGGTAAAATTCAATGAACACGAACATTTGATAATTAAATTCACACAAAACTAACCTTAAGAAGGGAAAGGTATAAAGGTCTAATCCACTTGACCCTTTAATAGCTAGCCTCTTGATTGTTTACCAAGAAGTAAATATTTTAGGTTTTTAAGGAATAGTTGGCTTATTTTTCAAAGATTAATGTGTTAGCCAAGGGTTAAATATTTTTATAATAAAGAGCTTTTACAATCATCTACATAGGAATCCTCAATACATTACCGGGACCCACAGACAAAATGAAACAGATTCCATTCTTTTAATTCAATCGATGATTCTGTGAAACATTATCCGAATATAATCCAAACATTCATTCATTCATTCATTCATTCATTGTTTGCTCTTCATTTCAACAATATTATTTTTTTATCTATTTTTTTTTCATTATTCAATACCTAAAAAAACAAAAATAAGATTTGTATAACATCTTTCTTAATTTACAACAGAAAACCATGTTCAGGAAAATGTAATGTATTGATACGCATTTTCATCAAACCTCAGTTTTTGATAACAGAAACTAAACGGGATCTCCAAAAGGGAAAAATAAAACAACAACGTAAATATGTATTTCAAAGATAGGGTAACAAAGAATATTCATGCTTAAAATATTTTCGCGAGTAGATTGAAGAGTCGTGGCCAGGTCTTGTACATTACAACTTAATCGAATAATATTTTTTAGTCTATTATTAGACTGTCTATAGGAGCCCAAAATCACTTTTTGAAAAACATTTACCACGTATATTGCTAATAGTTGAATAGAAGAGTCAACTGAATGAGTGTGGAAAATGACAGGAGTTTTCATTAAAAAATTTGTATGGCTTAAAAAATATGTTGAAAATTTCAAACAATTTAAAAAGAATTTTTGAAATGGACTTTCATATGCCTATCGAGATAAGAATTCAACGCAAACGACATTTCACATATACTGCATTTAAAAGGTTTCTCTACTGCATGCACGGTTTTTAAGTGTTTTTGCAAATGTTTTTTACGATGGAAGCAATTACCACATTCGTCACATTTAAATGGTCTTGCTCCTTCGTGAGTCTCAACATGTCTTAAAAGATATTCTCTTCGTGCAAAGGATTTGTTACATTCAGCCTTATCACATTTGAATAGCTTCGTTCCACTATGTAAAATGGCATGTTTGTTACGATTACTTTTTGTGGTCATACATTTACCACATATGTCACATTGAAACGGCTTAGCTTCTGAAGGTTCTTCAAGAGGAAAACTTTCAACTAAACCCAATGGCTGCAACATCGTGGGAGGGTGTTGTTCTTCTTCATTTGGTTCTTTTGGTTCTTTGCGTTCTTTTGGTGGTCCATGATGAGTGTGGAGATGATACTTAAGACTTTCTTTGCGCCGAAATGTTTTTTCACATATTTCGCATTCGTATGACGTGTCAGTTCTATGAACTTCTTGGTGGTTTTTGAGATATTCCGGCAATATAAACGATTTGTTACACTCATTGCATTTAAAAGGCTTAACTTTTGAGTGAGTAAACACATGTTTCTTCAAATGTTTCTTTTGCATAAAACACTTCCCACACTCCTCACATTTAAAGGGTCTAACCCCCTTATGAGTGTCAAGATGCCTCATAAGATATTCTCTTCGTGCAAAACATTTGTCACATTTATCGCATTGAAAAGGTTTTGTATCATTATGTATAAAGAGGTGTTTGTTGAGATTACTCTGTGTCGTCATACATTTACCACACACATCACACTTAAAAGATTTTGTTTCTTTGGGCTCTTCACAAGAACCACTACGATCAAGAAGTTGACATGATTGAAAACCATTTGAAACTTCTATTTCGTTCTCCGGTTCTTCTTTAACCATCAGCACAATTTGTTCACTGTTTTCCATTTTCCACTATTTTTTACTTATTCTGGAATCGAGGAAAGTCCAAATAAACACAAAAGATAAATGCTTTTATTAGGGTACCAGCTAATAACAGAATACGATTAAAAAATTTCAAATTCTTGGCGCAATGAAACACTGCAAATAAATAAACGAAAGAATCTTTAAAACTATTTTGGATTCTTCTTGTGCTTGTGATTAATAATCAAGATTGGGGATCCATTGTTTCGACTGATTTTCCACAAATTTCATATGCGATCGAACCAGAATATTATCAACATAATTTTCCAATGGATTCATCAAACGAATTTTTTCTTTTATTTGATTATATTTTTATAACTAAAACGATAAATAAAATTAGCAGTCAAAATTGGGGAAGCTTTCTCTTTATCAGACTCTAAAATCCGATTGTCGTCAATAATCGACCTGTTTTCAATATTACTATTTGGTGATTACTAACCACCAAAACTGTGATTTTTAAATTATTATAAGTTTCAAGAAAATTAGTTACAGTAATAAATGTCTAAAAATAAAAATAAAAACATTTATATAGATAAAATACTTATATACAATACTTATCTATATAAAACAT
Source organism: Tiaropsis multicirrata (assembly GCA_032270745.1). Lineage (NCBI taxonomy): Eukaryota > Metazoa > Cnidaria > Hydrozoa > Leptothecata > Tiaropsidae > Tiaropsis > Tiaropsis multicirrata. The sequence continues at coordinate 14,004 of JAUJPO010025565.1, read as the reverse complement.
TTGTAGACAAAAGAACCAAAAAAATATAGCTGATCTGTTCATTGTAGAAAAATGCATTGGTATAAATTTAAATAAAGATTAAGAAAAATAAAAAAGGTATTATTAACAAAACAGTGTTCATAAAAAGCATCAAATTTTGCTAAAATAATTAAATATAAATATAAAAATAATGAAGACGACGAAGTTTGTAATCAGAATCAACAACATGACCCAAAGCACGGACTTTAAATGGCGCAAATTTTTAAAGTTGTCAAATTTTCATGAAACAAAGCTAGTTTTATCAGTGGTGGATATAGAAGGTTGTCAAAAACTTTGACGGAGAGTGTTGCTTTAACTCATATTTCTTATATATACTCGCCGTCAAAAAAATTGAGTACCTTCTGTATCCGCATGTTCTTCATTGTGAAAAATCAACCATACTTGCACGTGCGTGTATTTCAGCCTCAGAGTGCGTATTGGTGTGATTTTGAAGGGTTCTTTTCCACTTGTAACTTTTCCCACAAATTTCACACTGAAACTCTTTGCTTTCTGCATGAAAACTAAGGTGTTGCGTAAGATGACATTTCTGAGGGAAACATTTTCCACAAATGTGACAAACATAAGGTTTGACTGCTGCATGGATCTTCAGATGTTTATTTAAATCAACTTTCACGGCATAACTTTTACCACATTCCTCACACCGAAATGGTTTAACTTCTCCATGAGTTCTGCTCACGTGCCGTTTGAGATCGTATTTCTGGGCAAAGCTTCTACCACACTCTTCACATTGAAATGGCTTGATCCCTTTATGAACGATAAGATGTGTTTTCAGATGATTAGATTGCTTAAATGACCTGTTACAGATGTTACATACATGCAATCTGATGCCAGTGTGGGTATTACCATGTCGTTGAAGTTTCCACCTTGATTGGAAACATTTGCCACAAACGTCACATTTAAATCCATCATTATGTGATTCTGATTGCTTGACACTATTTGGTGAGGTAGCCAAAATTGAGGAATTCCGATCTTTTTTTTAAAGAATGACCTCTTTTCCAGGTTCAATATAATCCAATTTCAAAAAGCCACCTGTAGGCACATTATTACTTTGGGTACTTTTTGAACTTTCAAGTTGAACATCAGTCAGAAACGTAGTCGGATCAAAATAAACTTCACTTTCGACCGGTTCTTCTTTGATTATAATCTCAACAACCACTTCATTATCATTATCCATTAAGAATTATTTTATTAACTATCACGAAACGAACTCATAAACATTTACGGTGCACCATAATCACTGGAACTTTCAAATTTCTCATTAAATCCACATCTGAAATTGTAAAAAATGCCAACACGTCGAACAAACACATAAATGTGAATCTTAATGAACCAATGATGGTAGCAAGGTTAAAACTATTAATTGTTTTTTATGGTTTGAAAAAATGGCAAGAAAATAGACAAAAGTTATTCAAAAAAAAATTCATTCCTAAAAAAATTTCCACGCTACCAATCGGGTGAGAAATTTCTCTTTAGGTCACCACAAAAAAGTAATGAACTTTAGAATGAGTGTGAGAATTTCTGAAATTTTGAAAAAGCAAACAAACATCTTTAAGTTTAACAAAAAAATTATAGTTTTGAACTTTGAACACTTCGTATGAGTGGGACAACTTTAACCACATCCCATTTTTCATAGAATATCCCCGAAAAGCTTAGGTTAGTTAAACTTAGTCAAAATTAGGTTAAACAAAGGAGGTTTACCATTCTTCACATCCATAAAAACTTCCCACTGTAACAAAGGCTTTGCATCAAGCCATTGTTTCTCTTTGTTGATTAATTGAGGTCATAAATACAAACAATGCCAATCCATTTAAAAATTTGAACTTTTTGTTTTTCAGTTTGTAATTATTATGTTTGTGTGTCTGTGAAAATAAAAATAAGCAAAATTATGATTAGAAATTTTTGAAGTACAGTTTAGGTAATTAGTTTGAGGCAATTACAGAAATTTAGTTTATCATGTTTTAACCAAACTTTCAGATAATGACTGATAAAATCTCTATGGATAATGTATTTAGTATTTAGTTTTACAAAAACTGATTATATCAACAAAATTCAGGATAAAATAGTTAAAAGTAACATAAATATAGGTAACGTGTAAATTTAGAGAAAAAGAAAAACAAAAGTTCAAATCAAAACTGCCTTTGTTGTATTCAAATTGTTTATCTCCAGTGTTTCGGAATCCTGCTCATGTGTGCGAAGATGTTTTTTGAGATTTCCATTTTCAGCAAAAGCTTTATCGCAAAAGCTACATCTAAACTGCTTTATTCCTTTATGCAACTTAAAATGTCTTTCTAAATTACTTTTAAGAGAAAATCCTTTACCACACTCCTCACATTGAAATGGGAATATTCCTTTGTGCATATCAAGATGCAACTTATGGCTGCTTTTTTGAGTAAAACATTTCCCACACTCTTCACATCTGAAAGGCTTAAGTCCTTCATGTACATTAAGATGTCTTTTGAGGTGAGATTTTTCAGCAAATTGATTCCCACATACATCACACTTGTAAGGCTTTATTCCATTATGGACTTTAAGATGTCTTTTAAGGTTACTTTTTTGCGTAAAAGTCTTCCCACATTCCATGCATATCAATTCTTCTTTTTTTCGATGAGATTGAAGATGTGACTCAAGACATCTTTTCGTTGTAAAACTCCTGTCGCATTCATTACAAATAAAGATGTTGATTTCTTCATGACTCCGGATGTGTTTTTCAAGTCCTCGTTTGTCCGAGAATCCCTTCATACAAAGGCTACATGTATAAGGTCTGATACCCTTGTGCATGTTGACGTGTCTTTGAAAGTTATTTTTTAAAGTGAAAAATTTACCACACTCGTCACATTTAAATGGTGCAATACCATTATGTAAATCAAGATGTAATTTGTAGCTGCTCTTCTGTGCAAAACATTTCCCACATATCTCACATCTAAATGGCTTAATACCTGTGTAGTTGTGTAGTTTGAGATGCCTGTTTAGGTGCCCTTTCTGTGTAAAGGCCTTTCCACACTCTCTACATTTCAGTTGTTCTTCTTTTACTTTATGCGACTCCAGATGTAAATCAAAACTAGTTTTTTTGAAGAAACTTCTATCACTCTTATCACAACCAAAAAGTTTGATTTCTTCATGTGTGCGAAGATGCTTTTGAAAGTTACTTTTTTCAGAAAAGCACTTTCCACAATACCTACATTTATATGGCTTGATTCCTTTGTGTAAATTAATGTGTCTTTGAAGATTACTTTTCAGTGTAAAACTCTTTCCACAAAATTCGCATTTAAATGGTACTATTCCTTTGTGCCAATCTAGATGAAGGTAAAAGCTGCTTTTTTGTGCAAAGCTTTTTCCACACTCCTTGCATTTAAAGGGTTTAAGTCCTTCATGAGACGCAATATGCCTTTTAAGGTGAGATTTCTCTGCAAAACATTTCCCACAAAGATCACATTTATAAGGTTTAATTCTTTTATGCAGTTTTTCATGTCTTAAAAGGTTACCTCTCTGTGTGAAACATTTTCCACACTCTTTACATTTCAGTTGCTCTTCTTTTACTTTATGGGACACCAAATGTAATTCAAGAGCTTCTTTTTCAACAAAGTGTTTATCACACTTCATGCAACCATATGGTTTAATATCCTTGTGTTTTCTAAGATGCTTTTGAAAGTTTCCTTTTTCTGAAAAGCATTTTCCACAATGATCACACATATATGGTTTAAGTCCTGTATGTACGGTTGCATGTCTTTGAAGATTACTTTTTACAGAAAAACCCTTCCCACATTCATTACATTTAAATGGCACAATTCCTTTATGTGCATCAACATGTGATTTATAACTATTCTTCCTTGCAAAACATTTACCACATTCCTCACATTGAAATGGTTTCAGACCTTCATGCGAAACTAGATGTCTTTTCAAATATTCTTTCTGGGCAAAAGTATTACCACAATAATCACACTTAAATGATTTTTCACCATTGTGCAAATTTAAATGTCTAGTTAGGTTTCCTTTTTGACCAAAAATCTTTCCACATATATCACATACGTGAGGTCTAAATCCTTTGTGCGAATCAATGTGTGCCTTCAAATGGGCTTTCTGGGAAAAGCTCTTATCACATTCCTCACACTGGTAGGCTTTATTTGCTGTGAACTGAACAAAAGTTGGCTCAATTTGTGTATAAATTACATTTTCATCCAATACCTCCTCTTTGATTTCAATCTTTATTTCATAATTTCCAATATCCATTTCAATTTTCCGTTTTCTTCTCTAATAATCTAAATCTAAAACAAACAAAAAAATCTTTGCTATTATTCTAACTAAACATATTTTTAACAAGGCATTTACAAATCATTAGTGCTCCAAACCAATTTTTAAATGAGAAAAACGCATGATGGGGAGGGAACACCACAAAACAAGGAAAAGTAGGGTAGAATCATGTCTAAAAACACAAGTTATTACTAGAATTCCCATATCATTATGAGCTCCAAGTGAAAAACATTTTACCACATCCTTCACGTTAAAATTGTTTTTTAACTTTAAGCAAATATTCGACTTAAATATATATCCATTTGCAAAGGTACTCTAAACAAATTCATCTTTTTCTTTTTTAATATTTCTTTCATTAGACACTTTCTTCTTCAAACACCAATATAATAATAATACCTGAAGCATCATTTAAATTATCAATATACTATCAACCTTATAAATCTGTTTTTTTTTCAATTTTCATTCCAGCAAAATCAAATTCACCATGTTGTAATTTTCTTTTTCTTTCATTATTTTTTTCTAAAAATATAAAAAATTGAATGAGTTAGTACAACTTGAAAACAAGCGAGTCTTAATAAAGTGAGATATCTCTATATCCTAGATCAACAAAACTAGTTTCGCAGAGAAGAGGGATTTAAAATCAAACAATTTTGATAAAAAGTTAGATATCAATGCAAGGACAAACGCAAACTGGCAAAATGTTGTTGTAACAAAAATTATAATAAATTGGATATATAAATTTCTAATAATCAAAATATCATTTACAAAGCTTTCATAGAATTTTCAAAATTAAAATGCTATTATAAAAATTAGAATCTTGTATGAAAAAACAACACTAAAATTGAAACAATTTCTAAATGAAGTGTCAAAGTTTAAGATTGTCCCCTATCTGAGTAAGTTTTTTTCTTACAATATTTGTTACATTCAGACAGTTTACAAGCCATTTAGTTTAAAAGTAATTCCAAGGTAGCACTACTATCATTTCGGCTATCCTTGAATTTCAGTGGTCTAAAAAAACAAGATAAAACTGTTCAAAGTACACCCAAAAGATCTTTCAGAAAAACAGACCTCAGCTACTAAGTCATCTAAAGGAATTAACTATCAATTATGATGATGTTTTCATGTGAGTGAGTTAACGATTTGCGAAAAAAAAAAAAATTTCCTCACTTGATTCCATAACAACTTCCCAAATGCATTTGAAGATAACGTTTACGTGTAAAACCTTTCCCACATTGCTCACACTTAAGTATTATTGTGTGCGATTCCAGATGTGTTTTCCAGTTACCTTCTCGAGAAAAACATTTACCACAAAACTCACACTTAAAAGGCTTAATTTTCCTGTGTGAAGCAAGGTGTCGTTGAAGATAGGCTTTTGTTGAGAAAAACTTCCCACATTGCAAACATTTGAAATGATTAAGTCTCGTATGCGTGTCTGCGTGTGTATTTAGATGACACTTTTTTGAAAAACTCTCTCCGCATTCCTTGCATTTGTGTGATTTCGGGTCTTTGGGCAAATTTGTTTTAACATCAGTCTTTTCCAAATCATTTTCTACTTCTTTATCATTTTGGTAAGAATCCTCATCTTCAGTTTCAAATGCTTCTTCTTTTATTTCTATATCAATTTCATCGTAACTATTACCATCCATAATTTGTTACAACTTTTTGAACTCATTCGTTAACACGCCAAGTTGAAAACAATAACAAGATAAACGATTCTTCAATAGCTAATAAGAATATTTATAAATTCATCCAAAATAAACAAAAGACTCAACATCTAATTTCACAATATCCAATAATTTAATTCATTTTTTTTTCATTAAAGTCTTTTAACATCCTGAAAATAAAAAAAGTTTGATTTAGAAAAAACACTGCATAAAATTGCACCAAAGTTTAGAAAAATGAGTATTGATAAATTATTTTGGAAAAGCAAGAGTTTTGAATCAACACTGAGCTTTCAATCAGTAATTTTAGAAGGTCTCAAGGAGAATTTGATGGTAGAATTAGTTTTGGGTGAACTACCTTACTAGGGGTAACTAATTTTGGTAGGTAGAAATATTTGTGGATTTGCCAAAAATCAGGCAAATTAAGTTCCCATCAAAACTAACTTTTTCTGCCATCCACCAAATTGAATTTGTTTCTCCATCCATCAGCTTTATGAACCCTAAGTGTTTTTTTTGCTTTTGCACCATTTTAGGGTTAGAAAGTTTTCAGCAACTGCACCAAAATTTAAATTTTTCCATGTGCAAAATCCGCAAAATTATATTTATATTGCTAAAATGTCTTTGTGCCAAAATTAGTTCAAAAATACAAAGAATACAGTAAGAATTGTAAAAAATGAAAAACAGTAAAAATGAAAATCTGGCCCATAACTTCCAGGCAAACTTTTTCCATGAAAAAAATGCAACTAAAAAAATAACAGATCTCAAACAGAAAAAATATTAACCAACTTGAAATTAACAAAAGCAAAAATTAACCAAAAAAGTGTAACTAAAAGTACAATGAAGAGCTGAAACAAAATCTTGCAAAAAATATGCAATCAAGATTCAAACAGTTTTACAAGTTTTCGTAATTATTAATCATATCGTCGCTGTAGAATAAGATATACTTCATTTGGTTTTGATTCTTTGTAAGTTTTTTATTCTATTTCTTTTCAAGGAACACTTTCCACTTCCCTTACTTGTAAAGATTTTCAATATTTTCATCATTCGATTATGCAAAGAGCAATGTTGTTCTAGAGAATTGGTGTTAGAAAAACATTTCCCACACTTGCCACACTTGTTTGCAGTTTTATCTCCATGGGTTTTTGCAATATGCTTTCGTAAAATAGGTATCGATACAAAGGAATCACCACACTCTTCACATTTAAACCACTTTTCTTTTTTATGTGAGGCAGCATGTTCATGAAATTTATTTTTGTGTGCAAAATGTTCACCACATTCATTGCACTCAAATAAATACATTTCATTATGAAGTCTTTTATAATGTTTCCTAAGGTCTTGTTCCACTTTGAAACAGGAACTACATATTTCACATATAAATGGTCCAACTGATGAATGTTTCTCATTGTGATGCTTGTTAAGACACCTTTTACTTTTGAAACGAATATGGTCAGCGAGATGTTTCCGTCTGGCAAAACTTCTTCCACATTTCTCACACTTAAAAGGCCTGATACCGGAATGTAACTTACAATGATATTCCAAATACAACTTTGTGGTGAAAGTTTTATCACATTGATCACACTTTAAGACAGGTTGATGAGTTTCAAGGTGATATTTTAGCTTATCCTGACGATGAAATTCTTGACCACAAACCTCACACTTGTAGGGATTAATATTTTTATGGATTCTTTCGTGTCTTTTAAGTGAAGTTCTTGTGGTAAAACACTTTGCACAATCACTGCATTTGAAAGGATGGTTTTCCATGTGTGAGTATTGGTGGATTTTAAGTTGGACTCTAGTCTTAAAACTTTGCTTACAATCTTCACATTTAAAAGGCTTATCTTCTCTATGTCTAGCCTCGTGATTCTTTAGGTACCTTTGTGATGAAAACCTTTTGTTACAAACTGCACATTCAAATGGTGTGATACCTTGATGTTGAAGAGTGTGTGCATTTAAAGAGTGTTTTTGACGAAAAACTTTATCACATTCATTACATTGATAAACTTTCTTGACGCAATTATGTATCTCTTTATGTACCTCATAGCGATAGCGACCTTTCACTGTTTTCTCACATAAATCACACTTAAAATGCTTCTTCTTCTCTTCCGCTTTCCTCTTCTCTTCCTCTTTCCTCTTCTCTTTTGCTTTCCTCTTCTCCTCTACTAGTCTCTTTCCTTCCGCTTGTCTCTTCACCCCTGCTTGCCTGTTCTCTTCAGCCCCTTTCGAATCTTCTTTTGTTCCTTGGACAATGCAGATAAATTTTTTATCGGCTATGTAAACTGTAAAAGCCTCCTGTGGACATGCTTGATACACAAGTTCGGTAGTATTGCTCAAACTTGAAAGTTGTTTGATTGGAATGGCAACTTTATATCGCCCTTCTTGTGTGGGTGCAGGGAGGATTGGGCGGAACATGGGTCTTGTTGGCTTGTCACTTGATGGTTGAATTGAATATGGTTTGGGTTGTGTTGGCATAGGCTGTTGAAGATTACTTTCAATGTACGTGTTGAAAGGTAAAGGCGAAACATTTTGGTTGTTTGATTGAACTGAGTTACCGCATGTTGGAACATTGAAAATATTGTTTTGAGGTACATAAGAATTTGGGTAAACAATCAGACTAGTTGACGGCACAGATATACTATAAGAAGATTCATTGTTATTGTATGGTCTCTCAATTTGATCTTCCTCCAAAACTGGTTCCGGTTTGATATTTTCTTTGGTTAGATCGATTGCATCATCTGATTGATTTGATGTTTGCTCTGGAGGAATCCAAGGTTGCATCTCCTCCTCTTTGATTTCAATCTTGATTTCAAAAGTCTCATTATCCATTGCCAGTATTACTGGTATTTATTCCAGTTCATTCCTATATCTTTTTAAAATCTCTAAAATAAAAAAAAATTGATATAAATAATTATACAGTCGTTAGTTTTATTACTAGCTGGCAAGCAAGCATCCCATGCTCTTTTTATTCAGAAGAGAAATACATTTTACAGTGTTTAATCTTTTAATTGACGTTTGACAAAGCGCAGTTAAATTAAACTCCTTTGCAATCTAAAAAATGGTAAAGATAAGCAATATTTCCATTTTTCGATAATCAAACTAATTATCTCATGATTGGAGGGTGCTAAATACATCAAATTTGGATTCGTTGGAAAGCCCTTTTCTCAAGATCTATCTTTTCTTTTTGTCCGATCTTTGGAACAAGTCCCTGGATTAAAATTAAAGGAAGTAAAAAGTCAAGTAATTTCCACACCAATTTGGAATTCTTTCTCTGTAAGCAATGATTGACATCAAAGCATAGTACTGTCTTCTTGCGTGCCATTTTTAGAAAAGAATTTGAACAAATAATGGACGTCAGAACATCTGCAAAGGAGTGGCAGCAATGTATTTCACATATAGAAAGCGAATTAGCGTCTTAGTATAATAAATAACATTTGTAAACGTAAATAATGTAAATGACCTTAAAAACTTTCATTTTATAAAAGTTAATATCAGATTTAAAGAAAACTGTAGACAATTTTTCCATTGCAGATACCATTTCCAATACTAAAAGTTTGAAATTCAATAAAAAATTTAATTGTCTTGCTGACTTCACCAAGAAATAGAAATAATGTAGTCTTTTTTCAATTTTTCTTTCTATTTTAAACCTGTAACGATAAACAAATAAAAAAAGTTAGAAAATGACCTTACCAATGAATAAACAAAAAGAAAACTGAGTGAAAAAGTCATACAAATAATAGAGAGGATAATTAATTTGCATAGACCCGGATTGAGATTAAAAGTTGGAGGTCAAAATTTTAAACTTAAACAATTAAAAGAGCAAAGTCCAATAGAATCATCCTTAACTTATCAACGAAACATTACTTTTCAAAAAAGTGTCCCCACCCCAGTTTGACAGGGGCCATGTTTTGGCTTTTGGCCTCCCACTTTAGATGTGTGCTTATTAAAACATGGTCCAAACATGATATATCAAAACATATTTTTTTTAAAAACAATAAGGACTTTGTACTAAAAATTACAAAGCATTATGAAAACAAAAATGATGAATGCTATAATTGAGGAAAAATACCCAAAGCTATCCTGCAAATCCAGGAAAACATTAGAAAACACTGACAATGCCTGAACAAAATAAACACAACAAAAATTTTGTGAAAATTTTCAAAAATACAATAATATCTAATCGGCATTATTCCTATGATAGAGTTGAAAATGTCTGCTGAGCTTACCTATAAGGAAAGATTTACCACAAATTGCACATTTCAGAGACTCATCTTTCTTATAATAACTACGTGTTTTGATTGGTCTCATTACTCTATGCAAGGATGAATGTTTTGCGAGAGTTTTTGAATCAGAAAAACACTTCCCACACTTGATACATTTGTTTGAGGTTTCAACCTTTTCGTGTGATCTTTTATGTCTGCGTAGAATATACTTTGAAGTAAAACACACACCACACTTTTCACATTTTTCATTTCTTTCACCATGTATTCGCTTGATATGTAAGGTAAGATACCTTTTACTCTTGAAGCAGGTGTTGCATTCTGTGCATTGAAATGGCTTTTCTGTTGAATGTTTTCTTTGTTTATGTTCCTTTAAAAGACAATTAATGCGGAAACATTTTCCGCAGTCATTACATTGAAATGTTTTGTCATGCTTAATAATCACATGATACTTTAAATTGTTGCTTTTCACAAATTGCTCCTCACATTTATCACATTTATACGGTTTTGGAACATCATCATGTGCTTCTAGGTGACGATTTAAGTTGGAATTAAGCTTAAACGATTTTTCACAATATTTACATTTATATCTTGTAAAATGCGATTTCTTGTGTCTATTGAAATATTTCAGGCGAGCATACTCTTTCCCACAAACTTCGCATTTAAAAGGTTTAACTTCTGAATGCTTCTTACGATGGTAATCCAAGTAGGATTGTCTTGCAAATTCTTTACCACAGATTTCACATTTAACAGCTGCTTGATGTGACTGAAGATGATCATTCAGTGTATCTGTTCGATGGAATCGCTTTCCACACTTTTCACATGCATATGGTTTAACTGTCATATGTATCCCAGAATGCCTCTTGAGAATGCCGTTAGAATTAAAACATTTACCACATTTACAACATTTGAACGGGTGATTTTCCATGTGTGAATACATGTGAACTTTCAAATGGTATTTTAGTTTAAATCTTTCACCACATTTTTCACAGGAAAATAGTTTCTTATCACCATGAGTTAAAGCATGATTTTTAAGGGATTTCTTTCGTGCAAAACCTTTATTGCAAACGTCACATTTATGTGGTTTAATTCCACTATGAGTTGCTAAATGTTCTTTTAAATGTTTTCTTAGCCCACGTTTTGTGGTAAAACTTTTACCACAATTCTCACATCTATAAACCATTGGAGCAGCATGCTGGTGCTCAAGACTTTGTGCATCTGATATACTTGGAAATCTGTCTGACTCCATAGCTGTTGAAAAGGTTGATAGAGAAACTGCCCATTTAAACCTGTTATTAGGTGTCATAGTTGGTGTGTTCAAATTCAATTTAAAGTATTCAGAATTATTGATAATTAGTGATCGATTGGGCTGACTGAGCTGATTGGGCTGACTGAGCTGATTGTTTACAACACTTTTCCTGGATTGTTGAATTTTATTTTGAATTACAGAATGAAGACCAGAAAGAAAATCATTGAATTTGTCAAAATTCTCCATTGTAGAATTTGAAGATGTTGATGTTTGTTGGTTTGAAGTTTTTTAGCAGCAGCTGCTTGAATTAAACTTGAGTTATGTAGCATTTCAGATTTTTCTTGAAACATAAAATGATCCTTTTGGAAAGACGGTCCAGGACTAACATTCTTCAAATGATGTGTTGATGTTTCTTGAAATATTGTGGATTGTTTATGGCTTGGTTCTTGGTTTGTTTTTGGTAAATCCTTAAATGAAACTTCTATCCTAAATCACCTTCAGTTCATGCCCAGTCATACCGTTTTTTAATCTAACTATAAAGCTGAAAACAAAACTGGATTAAAAGTAAACAAAATAAGATAGTAACAAAACATTAAAATAAGGCCATTGTGATCAAAACCACCTTTCAGGCCTTCCTAGTACACAATTGAAAGCTAATCGAAATTTACCAATAATTCTAAATTGATTTTGATTGTTTCGATTGATATGTTATTTTCAAATAAAGCTGAAGACATTGCATTACGTCCATAATAAGAACATCTGAAAATATTTTTTTGAGTTGATAATCATTATTCTAAATCCCAGCCCATATTAGTTTCCAGTAAAATTAAAGTCTAGTCCCTAGTCTTTATTCTAACTGTGACCATGGAAAAAAATTATTGACACACATCATGCCCTTTTGAAGTTTTTGATATGGCTTGAGATAATAGCCCTGGAACTGGCTGCAAGAGTATCCAAGAATCCTGGGGAACTATTGAAGTAATATGACATCAATTGACGCTCGCTTGAAGTGCAATGCAACGTCATCTGTCTTTAATATCCAATGAAAGCCAGGAACTTGATCATATATTATGTAATAAAAAACCAGCCAGTTCTAGGGTATAGTTTGACGCGCAATTTAAAAATATTGAAAAAAAGCAGAGAATACCCTGGGACAAGGTTGACAATCACATGACTTTATATTTTTTCTTTTGTTTTTAAAATCTACATATCGCTATTCAGTAAAGTACACAGTGCAAAGTATGGCAGAGAAATGCAAAATATCACCCATACACCGTTACTAGGAAGATAACCACGCACTGTAAATTAATTTTCTTGCTTCTCCTGTTTTTAAGAAAAAATTATAAAAATTAAACACAATCGAACAGCAATTATTTTCGCGTGCCGAACAATCACGACCCTGGACAAACATTGGAATCCCTTGTAATCCCCTGAAATTTCCGGGCGGATCCAAGGTGACAAACTTAACCTTCCTTCCTTCCTGATAATATTACCGCCAGAAAACCCCGAACACCTCCAAAATCTCGGGAACGACTCCTGGAGGCCCCCAGTCCCTACAAATGCCCCCTAATGCAATCTAACCTATGTTGACCCCCGGATAACCTCAGAAATTTCTGGGGGTTGTCGTCCAGGGTCGTGAACAATGGGCTATTCCATTTTAAAACCATACAGGGGTATTGACAAGCTTTTTTACAAGACCCCCTGGAAATTTTCAACATCAGCTTACCCCTTGGATAGTTTTAACCCCCTGAAAACGTTCTTTTTTGTTGCTTTTCAGTAACTTTCTCAAACAAGAGGCTGGAAAAAATCTGTGAAGTTTTATTGATCCCTGGAAATCTTCATAAAGCTCCTTGGAAATTTTTTGAAAGTACCAAAAACCCCTTGGACAAAAGGGTTAAAATCAACCCATCACACAAACTGCTAAATTTGAACTACCCAAGGTTTTTCAAGAATTTCAATATTGGTCCCGGGTACCTAGAACCTTAAAACTCTAACGTTAGTCCCAACCTTTTAACCATGCATGTCCTAGTACCTTCTTGAAAAGCCTCTCAGGTTTCAATCCTTACACAACCCCAGGGCCCCTCCAACCTCCATTTTAATAAACCTACAACTGACTTTTGAAATGGAACAACTGAATATTAGCCTGCTTACCCAGTCGTCTTTAAAAACCCAATCAAAGTCACAAGAATAGCAGTAGCTAGGTTTTACTCTATCAAACATTTAGCTGTAACAAAATAATTCAAATTATAAATGACACACCTCTAGACCGTTCAGCATCCATTAAATTCATAAAATTTTACCAGTCAGCATGACAGTCACAAAAATGCAGTTTTAACAACACATAAATTGCTGACAAACATCGTGTTCCTTCCTCCATGCTCCCATGCATGCAACTGGTGATTACGTAATTTTCTTCTAATTATACTTTTGGAATTTTCGGGATGTAGTAAATAAAACGGGGAATTAGTTGGAATAAGCTGGAATCCGCCTGGAATGACCTGGAATAACCTGGAATGACCTGGAATGACCTGGAATAACCCAGAATGACTCATATTACGCGCACTACCTAGTTTTCAGCATTATATATAATGCA
>JAUJPO010025564.1:0-34266 GCA_032270745.1 Tiaropsis multicirrata | reverse complement strand
GTTAGAATATTTTTAGCCGATTAGACTTCTAGAACCCTCAGATTTTGTTGATTAAACTTAGCTATCAATTTTACAATCATTGCATTTATTTGTGTAAGATCTTAAATAATTTTCTATTTTCACCCAAATTTTCCCAAAGAACCGTGCTGCAAAAGCGACCTGAATTTTCATCAGACTAAAAATCTTCAAAATTTCTTGGACTTCAAAATCTTGACCCATTCGCAATTTTGCAAGGGACTCCATTTGCCAAGTTATGAACTAAGTAATCAGGACAACATAGCGTCACGAAGTCATATCGAAGGGAAATGGGCCATGCACTACCTTGATCATGCATGTCAAGAGTTTCAGGTTAGTTCACATATTATTCTTTATTCTTTTTTTTGTCGCTTTTTCATGCATTTAAAAATATGTTTTGCCTTTAGTTAAATATCTATAGCAACAAATGCCCAAATTTACAAAATGACCCATCAAATTGTCATAAGCTGGTGTCGTGTGAAAATCTTAGATAGTTATAATTTCGAAATAGATGGATTCAGTATTGATTTTGAATAGGTCATTCATTATGTGACAGCATTGAAACTGAATGGTTTATTCAGAATTTGAGCTATTTAAAAAAAAAAAGCTATTTTTAAACTCAAAGTTTTCCTTGGGAACTATACGGTTTGATTAATTTTAAAAAAAATTCACATTTTCACAGAGAACACGCAAAGTTTCGTCAGCATGAAGGAGCAGGTCGAAGTCAACATGATTTTTTTCATGGTCATTTTAAACATCCATACAACTTACGCTCATAATATACTTCGACTCAACGATCAACGTTCAGCAAAATTTGTTCTCAGACATGATGGAATGGTACCCAACAAACCACCCTATTTGGAATTCCAAGCTGACTCGTTACCAATCTGCTTTGATAGATGCGTTGCAGATACACCTTGCAAATCTATCAATTATAATTCAACCATCAAAACCTGCCAACACGTTGACTACGATATTAATGACGGAAAAGATTACGGGATAAAAGCGGGATGGCAACATTATGATACGGGAAGGACCAAGCTAACACGGATTTTGGATGGTACACAGAATTACTGCATCACAGGCACCATGGCTGACCCGTGCAATCCTGATACTACGTCATCATATCATCAACTATATTACAAATCAATCACAAGTGCATCTTGTACCGGCATTGAAGCTTATTTTGAATTTGATGAAACTTATGGCACAATTATGAACCACTGTTCAGGTTGGGTGATGTTGTTAAGCGTAGGAAACATAGTTCTTAAAACTCCTCCCGAACTTAACGGAGACTTGCTTACAAACGAAGTGTGGCGATGGCGCAAAAATTCTCGTAAGTTAGAGAGAGAGAGAGAAAAATAATTAAAATTAATTAATAAATTTATCAATAACAATCCCCCCCCCCCCCCTTTCACCACTAACTCAATCTCAAAACTGTTGTACGTAAAATTTGGGAAAATCGGATTCCTTGCATTACAGTGCAGTGAAAAATTACCTTACAGTGCACTTTTCGACCCCCCCCCCTTCCCCCCCCCCAGTGACAGTTAAACGGTAATAAAATTCAAGCTACTGAAATACTTTTTTTTTAATTAAGTCGGACATCCTTTAAATCTTTAGACGATCACTTGGATATGAACCATCGGGCCATTTATCCTTACAATGGATTATCTGATGGAGCACTGGCTCGACATATGGATCCTCATTCTATTCCGGGATCTGAAAGTCATATCATTTTGGACAGAAGTACGTATAAAACTCAAAAGTATAAATACATGCATCCCAACAGACGCACACCGTTATTTCAACATTATTTGTTTCAACTTTCAAATAACCTTCTGACATTAAAAAACACTGTTTGGACATATTAAAACAACATTATGTGCCTACTAGGGTAGATCTAATATATAAAATGTTTTTTTTCTCAGCCTGGCACATCATTGCGAAATATTGTAATTGTTTTAGTTTGTGCCCAGACTCCGGAATTTTTGAAAAAAGCACCGAAACTCTGACAAATACAAACCGAAATTGTCAGATGAAGTTTTCATCGCGTTTTTAGAGGTCCTTTTACATTTTTAGTGATTGAAAATACACAATTTGTAAGGTATACTAATATGGTATGGTAATCAAAAACAAAACACATTTGTGAACATTTAATTATGGTCTATTTGGCTTAACATCTCCCTTCAAACTTGGCCTTTGCCCCGAATTAACTTTAAAAGTGTAGCATGTAAAATTAATTGTTTTTTTTCTATTTCAAAGTCACCCATGCTGTCAAGTTCGAAATGATGTATCCAATTACGTTCTCACATCTTGATAACTTCGAATCTGAATTTCGCAGCAAATTTGCCAATGGTTATCAACGATTGATCTACCAATCAGATTTCTTGATCTACCCAGCTATGGGCTCTAGATACGCTGTCAGAATGCAAGCTCTGTTCTCACCTGACGTTACTGGCACATACACATTTTGGTTGCGTGGTGATGATTGGGCCTTATTGTTCATCGGAAACGATGAAAGTCCAGCCAGCAGACAATTTGTGGCTGAAAGACGTGGTGCTTACGGTCCCTATCATATGTAAGTTTAATATGATCTTTGCATTCAATGTCTTTCTTCTTTTAACAATAAAACAATAAATTACGATTGGGATTAAGAGGAGTGCTGACCTTATGGTCTGATGGGGTTGTTCTGCTGGGTTTGAAAAATAGACCTGCAGGAAAATCTGAGAAAAATATCTTTTTCAAATTCTCAAAAAAGGGACTCGAGGAGGAAGGGATTTTTAATTTTCAATTATGTGTTTTTGCGACTCTACTAGCAATTCACGAAAGCCGAAAACTTATTATTATTACACGACTAACTAAAAAACAAAACAAGCTCCATTTTCTTCTATTTTAGAGTCCGACGAATAATTTAGTCCGACGAAAACAAGTCCGACATTTGTTTGCCTGATAAGGTAAAAAACAAAACAAGCTTCATTTTCTTCTATTTTAGAGGTGCGACTGGAACGAAGTTTTTGGAAAAAGAGAAGTTGTATTACATGGAACTTTTATTTCACGAAGGTGAGGGTTCTGATTTTATTGTGTTATCCATGCAACGACCTGGTGATGAAGATAGAATAATTGTCTCATCCGATCATTTATACCCTCTTCCGTGATTCCAACAGTCCATAATCCTCGACTTCCCAGAAAAAACTGCTAATGGGCTGTTTCCAAAAAAATAGTTATGCACAGAGGATGCAGGGTATGAGCTTTTTTCATAACATACACACCCGGACATTTACAGTTGTACATCTGAGAAAACGTTAATTTGACCCCCGGACAGCCAAATTTACCCATGGACATTTCAAACTAACCACCGGACACTAGCCGATTTTATAGATCTTCCACCCCCTTACGAAATTATTTTTTTGGAATACCAGTAGCCCAATGCAAGAAACATTGAAAATGAAATGAGTCTACCGCCAACCGGGCTATGTAAGGCTATCTACGAACTGACCTGAGCATATGGAACAAACCCCGGGAAATTAAACTGTTGCAACCCATGGTTTGTGGTACTGATGATAAAATTGCCAGGTTTTTACTAAGAGAGATGTTTTTTAACTTTTTTTTTATTCTTTTAAAACTTTTTTTGAGCGCCTTGAAGCTTGAAAAACTGAATAAATTGCCAAAGAATTTGCGTCATGCATTCTACTCAATCAATTTTGCTATCAATTACCACAAACTTATAACACTAGATTTTGAATTCACCCCCCCCCCCCCTCTCCCTGCGGATCAGATTTTCCTATTAGCTAATTGTTGCCAAAATATTGAATTTCTTATGAAATGGAGAAATCGGCTTTTCCTGAATCCAAATCAATCACAAAGGGATCACCCTACACTTCATCGCCACACATTGCCAAAATAAATGGTATGGAGATATTGAAATTTCATCATAATTCAGAAAATTTAAGAAATAATCATATCAAGCATGATGGAATCATTTCCTGACATTTAATTCATGACTATAGGCAATTATCTCATCTAAAACATAGACCAGACCAACGAGATCAGAATTTTATTGCATTTCTCAAATTCCACCCTGCTAAAATTTGGAGACGGAAAGTAAAAATTATTGGCGATGAAGACTCCTAATTATCATATTAGGATATTGTAAATAAAATACGTTTTTTTCTAATTAATTCTAATATAATTTTTAAGTTATTATATATATACCATATATATTGTCTTTTGCTTGAAAATAACAACCCCACACCACAGACAAGGTAGGATCCACGCCCATTGGTAGAACGGAGTGGTTTCCTGTTTAAGCATGCCAAAAATTCCGAATCAAAATCATATTACATGCTGCTTTACAGAAGACGAAATATATTAGTCTGACAAAAGTTGGTAAAAACTTGGTTTTAGGCTGTTTTCAACTGTTTAGTCGGATAAAAGTAATAACAAAGATTTTGTCCGACTAATAATTTTTTTCCGGCTAATTTTTGTTTGATGAGGTAGCTAAGTGTTATCTTTTGAGCTTCCATTCTTTAGAATTTAGAGGGACATCATACAACAGCCTGCACACTCATCTGTTTACTTGATAAACGAGGACTTATAGAAGCTCTTGAAGTTCAAGACGGCATCATGTTGATCTGCTATACTGTAATTGTTTGTATTGACGTAAAACAAAGCAAAAACAAGTTTGCTTTTTTTGCAAGATTGTATCAGAAAAAAGAAAATTCTAATCTGTAGTCAGGACAAGACAACAAAATGAACACACCTAAAGCCACTATGAACGTCATTTCATTAAAATACTGTATTCTGATTGGATAATGTTCCGCTTACAACACATTCTTATTGGTTAATTTCCTTTTAGCGATTTCATCAACAAGAAGATAATTGTTGTCAATTTCAGCAAGCAGTTGCCTCTTTAGAGCGTACATCATCATGTCCCCGTGTTTCTTTAAGAACAAACACTTACCCTATAAACCGACTCTCATATTTTCAGAAAATTAATTATTCTTAAAATATTTCAGAGTAAATAAAAGATCTTCAAAAAAGTTGTCAATTTTTAGAATTGCAATCTCGAATTTTTTCATTCCCCTAACAAGAGCCTACAAAAATAAGCTTCCGTCGAGTGATTGCCGTATTAAACCTTTCAAAACGCAAATAAGTTGTTTGTGAATTTAAGCTTGTTCTTAAAAATGAAACTTTTGACATCACTTCAAGATGATCTATTAATGACATTGCCATGGTAACCCATTGCATCTTTCCGTTACATCTCCAATATCATTTTTTTTCCAAATTAGGGCTTGACTCTATTAAGGATTCTCTGACGTCTTATGTGCATTTATGGTGAGGCTTGAAGATTTTGGGCCAATAAGCGAATTTGGTTTTCCCTATCTGCGTTTATTTTTGTAACGAACTTGACCAGTTTTTGTAATGATTCAATCAAAGCTAACATTACACACCATTTTTACAAGAATACACTTTATAAGAATATCTATGATGAAATTGACCAAGAAGTTCTATGTCCTAAGAATAATTCCATCTTAAAAAATTTTCAAGATAAAATTTATTTTTGGAAATTATTCCTAAATAAATTAGACCAAAATTCTTTCTGAAGCTCATTTAGCTTGCCTATTTTTCTTGTCTTCTTGTCAATTCAACACCCTTTTGGCGCGTGTTTTTCAGACCAAGTCTGATAAGAATACTTAAGAATAATTTAAGAATATAATAGGATAACTTCGCGATCAAAAAGTTATGAATATTCATTATGAAACCAAAAAACACTATTCTTATAAAAAAGCGTTAACACGTCACTTTGCTAAAAAAGAAGAAAAGGAAACACCTTATGCTCTCTAACTAAATATATCCTCAACGTATGTGAGATAAGAATTTTGGGTTCTTTTTTACTGCAGGAAATGCGTTAGTGCAGGTCTTATCTTTTTCACGAGGAGCTTTTGGAAAACGCAACACATTTTGTTTCAATTAGCCTCTTTATCACCAAAAATATTCTAAACAGCAAACAAAATTTTCAATATCTATCCTTCTTAGACTTAAATTTCATTTCATTTGGGGGTCAATTTATTATCAGTATATTGCTTGACCCCGCAATATGTGCGGTATTTATTTCAAAGGGGCTCTTGCGTCGTGAAAGGTTTGGATACGTTTCACTTTGCTAACCTGTTGTATTGAGATACAGTAGATGAAATAAAAGCTCTCGACCGATGAACCATTCGGACCTTTAGATTTAGCATAATGGGCAAAAAAATATTAAAAAAACAAAAAAGATTTTTAATCAAGTTCGACCCAGTGATGGACAAACTGAAGGTTGACCAGAGCTTTTATCGGGTGACACATTCTAATCGATCAAAATATAGCGTGGATATCAAAATTTATATTTATTTTCAATGGGAACGGGCTTTTTCCAGCGGGGACCAACATTTTAGTGCTTGTTTTCCAGTGTGGACGGGTTTTTGGACCTACACGTTTTTTACATGAACATAGTTTATAAGAACATTCAGACTGAGATTTGCTAAAAGATTAAGAACATCTTAAGAACGTGCCTAACCTGAAATTTAGAAGAAAAAATAATACTTCAAGGGAGGATTTTTCAACGCATTCACGAAAGATGTTCCAGACACACAATATTATTTCAGCATTGTTTCAACATTGTTTCAACGTTCAAATAACGCCCTGATGTTGAAACTACATTGTTTGGGCGTTGAAACAACATTGTTTGGGCGTTAAAACAACACACGGTGCTTGCTGTGGGTTATTAGGGTTATCTAGAGACAATACATTATTGTGTTATTGGGACTTATACATATTAGAACATAAAAAGAACACCTAAGGCTGAAAACGGTTGAAAAAATAAAAAAATCCAGCCTCAACCAAAATTTAGGTGTTCTAATAAAAAAAAACGTGTATTTTTCCAGTGGCTACCCGGGGTCCAACCGAGTATGTGATATGGGGGCACAAGGTCCAAAACTAGTATATTTTTCTATGTAGAATTTGTTCAAGTGCACTTCACTACTAAAGAAGTAAAAATTCTTCAAATACTCGGGGTTTTTTAAAAGTCGAAAATTTCCCAAGACTTAAAGAAAAACTCAACTTCCCGATTTTCTGTTGAATCACGTACAGACTCATGTAAAATGTCATCAACGTAATTTTCCTGCTTCAAAGTTCGTGTGCAAACTGAAAGTATCTAGGTGTCGTATGTAATGATATAACATACCGACTTAAACATGCAAGCTTTGCAAAAAAACATGGCTCATTCAAAGCCACAAAGGTAGAAAAGAAATGCACCTCGAATACATAGTCACGCATCATTTACGTAAAAACTGATTTAGATAAATGGTATATAATAATAGCTTGAGTATATAGAGATTAATCCAATTTACACGAATTCCTCTTTTATTCATCGCCAATGTTCTTTATTCCGTACGACACGCACTCATGGAATTTGCACTTGCGCAGGACACGTCTCATTCTGGCAGCAACTTACTTTGTAATTCCAACCGCTTTCCATGTTTTTATTTAAGAAATCTTTCTTTCAATCAAGACAATAGATACCTTTTGTACATTTACAGTACAGGTTTAGTATGTTTAGATAAAGCTAAAGAAGTTCCCAACAATTAAAAACATGAGAAATTAAACCTTCGTCGGGGTATGATTGAAGATTGCTAGAAATATCGCATATTGTGTCATATATCAAAATATTGTACGTAAAATTATGAGGTTTTCTAATGCCACGATTGCAAACCAGCACAAGTTCTTATAAGAAAAAGCCTTGTATTTGCGTTACATTATATCCCGTTTTCGTATCTAAAAATAGAACGCCTAGATCTTTCCTTATTGGCCGAAACCTAACATGGCGTTTGTTCAACTGCTTAATACCACGCATACTTTGTATACAAAGCTATTGCGTCAATACTTCAAAAACATGTTTGTATCACTAGAAAATCTTTTTGTTTATTTACGAAGGGATTTTGTTGGAAATCAAAATAAGCACGTCATTTTTTGTTACAATTTTGCGTCAATTACTTGAGCTCACAAAGGGATTTTTCACTACCGACAAATCACGTTTTCATTTTTTTTTAAACACTTGAGCTTCAAAGAAATACATCATTACACCCCCTTATTTTCCCTCTCGATAGAGGAATTCCTTAAGGTATGTTCATCGTTCAATCTTTTCCACTAGTTTGGGAATTTGTTATACTGAAATTTTTTTTTGATTTCTAGTGCAATTTTTTTAAAGTATTTTCTCAAAATTCCTTGAAATAACCACGAATTTTGTTGGCTTTCTAGAATAGTACAAAAGCAATACTTGTGTTTCATTAAGTAGTTATGAATTAATTAAAATAATTGGACTTTCTGGAAATTATTTCAGGAATTCTTGATTGAGTATGACTTTCTGTTTGTTTCTGTTTCTAAGTGCTGATGGGTAAATCTAAAAAAAATAAAGACGCAAGAATTCTCAAAACTTCAATCATAAAACTGCATTTTTTTCGAAAATTCTAACTATATTGATTACAGTGCCCGGATATTAATAGTAGTTCATTAAATTTTTTGCTGACAATTGCAAAATTAGAGCTCACATGATTATTTTTGTCGGGGATATGAAAAATCAGTCGAAACACTATTAATCAAATCCAAAGAAAGCCACAAATTTCGAAATCCAGAAAATAACCATCACAAATGATTAAAAACAATAGGAAAATAAAGACAAAACAAAAGAAATTAAAATGAAGTCAACAACAGCAATTAAAACATTTTTGTCACAATTCCAAACTAGTAATAATCCGTACAAACCCCAATTGAAGAAAACAAAGAAAAAGCGAAAGAAAAAAAATTCTATTTTAAAACTCTTCAATTGATGTCAGAGGCAAGTAGCGTTTGCAAAATTACAAAATTTCTCATTTAATTTTAAAACCAAAAGTCATTAAAATTGTTTTACTACGTCATTTGGAATGTTCAGCCTCACGTGAAACACGTTAATGACGTTGGAACGAATCCATAACAATAGAGAATCAATAAATGAACTCACTGCATTTAATAGGTTTTTTATTATGTTTTGTGCTAATTAATGGTTACCTTTTAATCTGTTAATTTTAACGACCGTTACCTTGATGCATCAATGTACTTAAACATTTTTTATAAGAAAGAAAAAAGGTTCCGTAACAAGTCATTTCTAAAAACTATAAGTCTCCAAAATATGTTTTTTAACAAGGATGGGTATGGAGTCATTCAGACATTTTTATCATTTTTTCAAGCTGTATCTTAGAAAAAATTTCAAATAATTCAAAAAACGAAAATGCATAAACTGTAAATATTCTTATAAAAAAAGGTGCGACTTCTCTTTTCCTTTATTTTGAATGGGGAAACAACAAAACGGAGATTAATCAATCTAATCAAAACAAATAAATCCATTGTTCTTGAGTGTGGTCACTAATCCCGTCATGTATAAAAGGAGTTCAGATCAGTTTCAGATATCAGTATTAAGTTTAGAACACAAGTAGAAAGCAATCACAGTCAAAACGCAAATTTTGCGTAAATCTATCTACATTACAATTCGCTTTTTTTTACGTATCTACGTTTTCTCATTTTAACAATTTTGTATGGAAAAATCGGTTGCAATTTTATTGAGTTTTGTCAACAACCAAAGTGAAAATTTGTAAGTATATTTGATATTCGTATATTTTAAATCTTTCCAGATCTTTCTAGATCTTTTTGTAAGTTTCATTGAGCTTTTAAATTCTGTGAATATTTAGTTATAATAGGATAAAACTTTAATTTTTCTGGTACTTTCTTCTCTTTAGAAATAAAGATATGGTCATCCAAACAGCAGAACAACACTTATCCAACAACATGAACAATCGGGCGCCAAAATGCGCGCGCTGCCGAAACCACGGAATGGTCAACGGTCTCAAAGGGCACAAACACTTCTGCCAGTGGAAAAACTGCATGTGCGCGCGCTGTCAAGTGGTCGTCGAACGCCAACGAATCACAGCTTCCCGCGTGGCCTCTTTACGTCAGCAACGTAAGACTGTCGGCGGTACTGACTCCACGACAACTTCTAACCAATCAAGAAGCGACTATGCAAGTTCAGACGATGAAAGAGCTTCCAGAACGCTCATCAATTTAAACAGTGTCAAATATCTTGGTGAATTTCAACGCAGGAGGTTTGTTGATAGTGGTAAGTTAATCAAAATCTTATACATATATTGTACAGAGGGAAGGTAGATAAGCCATAGAATAAAATACGTATATTTCCGAAAAAATCTTATACTTCATTTAATCAAAAACATGTAATAAGAAGAGTATAAAAAATTGGAAATTTGACAAAATTGAATACTTTAGTTTATGATTTTTGTCCCAAATTCTCATAAAGAAATCTTGACTTTCCATATTGATTTCCTCGAACAATCACTTATAATATTTATTTTCTTAATTTACAGATGATGAAAGTGAACGCGGACATTCCACCGGAACACCCGCCTCCATGTCGCCACCGGCATCTCCACCTTTGTCCGTTCGCTCCGATGATATTGATGTCCGATCAAGATCAAGAACCACAATACGGAAACCAGCAAGTTTCTGCAAAGACCCAGAATGCAACGAATGTTTAAAAATATCTGAATTCATGTTCAAAACGAGTTTGAGCAAATTGCGTCAACAATTCCCTAGATTTCCAACTCTTGACTTGGAGATGGTTTTACAGCGCGCAAAAGGTGATTTCGTAGCGGCCGCACATTGTTTGAGGAACCGTGAACTGGCCCAACAGCGACCATCCGTCTTCAGAGGCTTCAAA
The DNA here is from genome assembly GCA_032270745.1 of Tiaropsis multicirrata. Taxonomy (NCBI): domain Eukaryota; kingdom Metazoa; phylum Cnidaria; class Hydrozoa; order Leptothecata; family Tiaropsidae; genus Tiaropsis; species Tiaropsis multicirrata. The sequence continues at coordinate 23,456 of JAUJPO010025564.1, read as the reverse complement.
GTGTCACCACCAGCAGCAGCATGTGATTGCAGCGAATGCAAAGAAGGCCTTAAAATCAATCGCAAACGACAAATGGATTCACCGACCTTCAGACCCTCACCCGGACCCATCGAATATTCACCTTTGAGCAAGCGACGTCGTCAAGTCTTAGAGAACGCTCTCAGTATCTCCAAACGTGTCAACTCTCCACCATTATTGATCAAATATTGTGCCGAATGCGCATCCAGTATTCCACTTGCAGATCGATTCTGTGGCAAATGTGGATCAGATCAAATCACTTCTCAAAAAAAACTTTAAAATCAGGTACTTAGTACCTGAATAGACTAATAAAAATCGACAAAAACCTAAAATTTATTTGCGCATTTGTACATTTTTTTCTAGAGAAAATAAATATATTTAAAAGATTATTTGACTTTTTTTAAAATATTGAATATTTTTGTATATTTCTTAAACAGTTTTGTTTCTTATTTTTTAATAATTTTCTTTGGGTACATATTTTTATAAATTTTAAAACTTGTAATTTTTTTAAGAATTTTTAATTTGGCGTTTAAGTCAAAAGATAAAGAATGATATTTAAATTGTTGAAATTCGAATTTATTTTCCTAATTTCCCACCTAAGTTTCCAAATAATTACTGGGTTGTAAAGAATTGTGATGAGGGATGAGTAAATTGTGTCGACTTCAGCCAAAATATGTCACCTTAGTAAATCAAAGGAGAAAAAGGGTTGCCTGTCGGACAGTCAGTTAATGGTCATCTTTCTTGTTCTCTTTGGGTCTCAAATAATGGGAATGTTTGGGGAATGTTTTATTGTCACTTTTGTCATAATCAAAACTATGTGGCTTGTAATTATTTTCTTGCTGCCAAATTTGATTTCTGCAAATAAAGTGCGTGGGGTGTGAAATAAAGTATAACGGATTCTTTTTTAATTGACATTTTAAAAATAACTTCCAGAATAAAAAATATCAATCAAGGCAATCAAGGAAGTTAAATGACCTACCGGACTTGCAGCCTTTAAGGGTAGGTTTTCCAAGGTTCTGACAAAGCCAAGTACACTGTCAAGGGGAAAATGAAGCTAGAAGGACATTGCATGATGCTGACGTATAAAAATGATATCCAAGTTTCTTAAATATAAGTACAATGCCATTATTTGAATCAAATTTTTGGTACACAGTTAAAGAAGGCACCAAATGATTTAATTGGTGTAATAGCATGATTCGATTTTACCCAAATTAATATCTAACTAATGTTTGGTCACCACACAAAGACAACGTCAATATCGTAGAGAGAGAATACTATTAATTTGGGTGTGTTCATGCTGTTTACCCACAAGAAAGGTTCCTCAAGCTAAAAGTTATCAGATAATGATGGCCCAATTAAATTCAAAGATTCATTCATTCATTCCCGAAAAAAACCAAATGAAATTGTGAAATATGAAAATCCTAATTCAATCCTTTTTACAGTACGCGTACGAATGAAAACCAATCCTAGATGTTGATTGGATGTCTAAAAGATATCGTAATCTATGTATAGTTCGCAATCAAACGGCTACTCACTGATTGGCTAATCATTGACCAATCATCAATTGACGTCATAGAAAATTAAAGCGAACACATCAAGGTCTTTTCCTTAGCAACAGTAATGATTGTCAATTTAGAAAATGCTTAAGTTTGCCAAGTTTGTAGCCTTGCTTACTGTATCTTTTTCTTTCATGTGAGTTTACGAAACAGGAATTACTAGTTCTAAGAATACAATGAAGTTACCCAAACAAACACGGATGACAGTTGTTTCATGCTACTGGCTCAGTAATGCAAATTTAAGCATATATACCTTACAAAACATAAAGTAATGCTCTACCCAAAAGTCAGATCAATTTTCTTTCACTATTCATTGATCTCTAAACGGGGGGTTTGGAATAGTAAGGGGATTTGAAATAAATGTCAAAAACTTTCAGCAGGGGGGGGGGGGCAGTATTTTTGAAAATCTTGAACCCGAAGACTTTAACGTCAAGTAAGTATACGGACCACAAGAAAAATTTTTTACCCCCATATCACAGACTCAATGGAATGACCCTACCCATTGGAAAAATAGGTCCAAAAAACCGTCCTCGTTCGAAAATTAGCATTAAAAATCCTCCGAACACGAAAAAGTCCATCCCCATTGTAAAACATAGAAATCTTTAACTGGATTGTTGTCGACAAAAATGTTTCATCTCCATCAATTTTTCGAACAAGGCACAATAAATTTTTGTATCGTGAGAAAAATTACTATCAGCCTCAAAGAGAATGCAACAGATTTTAATGCCTAGATTTTAATATCCTGGTCACTGAGACAGTGTTGTTTTTTTGGTAACACTTTTGGCTTTTTTTTGGTAACGAGAATAGTATTTTGTAATTTTCTACCTCTCTTTGCTTTTTACCCTTTCTCCTTGTGGATACTTCAGCTCATTCAAGTGACGCTTGGTTATTTCTATATATTTCTACAAGTATTTTGGCAAACTCTCATGAAGTGTTCGATTGCTTTGTTTGAAAGTCTGATAAAATCAGAGACAGGAAAGTGTAAAAATGACTTGGATCTTGAAAACAGCTTTTTGTACTTTCTTTGCCCGCCTTCTTTTAAAGATAGACCTCTTCACGCACTCTTGAGTACAACCAACACTTAGTTTCAGTCAAGACATTTTTTAGTGGTGATGAGTTCATTGGCCTCTGAGTATTTTTTGATTGATTGATTGTTTTTATTTCTGAGAACTTTTTATACTTTTGCGCATATATATATGTCGAGACATGAAAAAAGATTCAAATTTGCTAATTTTTGTACATTCCATTGTAGTTACCCTTTCCGGACATTTAAAAGTCATTGAGTTGTCGCTATAGTAGTTAGAAGAATTATTTCTCTGTCCTCGCATATCTTACTAGCACCGTTCGTTTAATTTTTCAAATTCTTTGGGAAAATTCATCTCGTTCTCTTTTAGGTAAGCTCATTGAAATATTTCCTTGATGTTAGGGTCTTAATAAGTTGAGCGAATGGTCATAAGTGTCATTTTGACAGTTTCAAAAGTGATGGGTTTTTATTCTAATGATGGTTTTCCTCCTTCACATGTCCAATGCCTCTTTTTTTTCTTTTTCTAAGTGTTTATTTTCAGGACTATTTAGCGGTTCTTCAGGAACATTTAGCTATTCTCCAGGACCATTTAGCTGTTCTTCAGGAACATTTAGCTGTTCTTCAGGAACATTTAGCTGTTCTTCAGGAACATTTAGCTGTTCTTCAGGACCATATCCGGTTTTGCCTATGTGCCACCTCCCCCCCCTTCCCCTCGGAGCAAACGAGGCCAAAACGTATGTGCATAAATATTATTAGCATTCAATTTAAAAGGTTCGTTCATGCACCAAACGATAATTATCATAAGGATTTCCTTAGGATATGTACTTACGGAAAGTGGGTAATACTTTATTTTATAACTCTTTTTTGGCACATGAAATAACTTTATTTCACAAGTCTGGTAATAAATCGTTCCAATATTTCACTGGAAAGGAAACTATCCCTCATGTCACGACGCCTTATACCAACCTTGTTCTCAGTCTTCTGAGTAAAAAAAACTAAAAAGACCTTGGATCTAGGTTGTAAATCAATTTTTCAACATTAGAAAAATGCGGATAAAATTCATCAAGAGAAAAGGTAATCGAAACTCAAACTGAAACGAAATGAAAAACTAAACTCAAGTTTCCTCCGGATATCGGAAGCTATTCTATCGGTTAATAAAAGAATTTCCCAAACCGGGAAACATCGGAATTTGATCGGAATTCCAAACTGCTTCTAAGTTACAACGCAGACCAATAATTACCGAAAGCGACTTAATTAACTCCGCGGGCTTGCAAAAAGGCTATATGTGGTTTTGATAGGCCTTTGAACTGAAATTTAATGTAATTGAAAATCAATTTTTCATAAAAGGAGGAAAAGCAGAAAAATTATGAAATTACTTTTCATTACTCTGCTCCTTTGTGAAATAGAAAGCGCTAAAAGAAAGCCACCCCAAAGAAACTGTAATTTCTGGCCATGATTTAATTTTTTCTTCGCGTTTCTTTGTATATTTATTTTTAGATGTTTCTTTGGAAAACGTTTCAGCATTTTGTGGTCTCCACGACTTAATAATCAAGAATTATAGTTGCTAAAGCTTGCCAAAATATGCCAACGCATCATATTTAGAGAAATACATTTTTTTGAGTAAGTACGCACTTTCTTTTCTATTCTATTTTCTGTTTACTATTAACGCAAGCAAATGCGGTCGATGAATAACGCAATTTTATAAATAAACCTTTTCATTGTCGAAGAAATATCTGCCAAATATAGTCAAAATTCGGAAACAGAAAGTGCAACCAACAAATCACGCCGCTCAATCAAGCGGGCAAAAATATTGCAACGTAATTTCAATTCTAATTTTGTGGCCTCATTAGAAAAGATATCAAAACAAAAATGTTGGGCTCGTGGCCAAATAATGTTATCAAAATTTGATATATTTATTTGCCTTGTTCTCTTAGAATTGATTATTAATAAACATCCCTTCTTCTCCGGTCTTCTTTTCCTTCTAAACATGAGCCTAAAACTACCCAACACAAGCACAGAGCGTTGAACAACGTTGCTTCAACGTCAGAATGGTACTTGGATGTTAAAACAATGTTGAAATAACGTTTTGTGAGAATAATTTGACCCTGCGAATCAATGGGGTCAGATACCCCTGTATCAGTACTTTATACAAATTCACCTTAGGTGTCTAAGATAATAAATTTAGTTCCTTTCCTGGAGAAAAAGTTGATGCTGAATCAAGCCCTTGCTTTTAAAAGTTATACTCTCTCAATGTACTGTAAACGTCCAATAGGAAATTAAGAGTGAAATAAAACATAAAACAGCGGTGAGAAGTCGTTGTACTTTGATAACCACATAACCTTCACAAAGAATAACTGTATTTGACCATATATACAAAGCAAATTTCTTTCGGAGCACTGCTTTAAGCAGTGTGACAGAAGAGCCCTACTAATGAGTTTTTAACAACCGAGTAACCTTTTCGAGCAACGTTTATTCATTGCCATCAGTTACCCTGGCCATAATATCGGATGCCCCAGTAAAAAGGGAAACGTGCTTCGATACCCAGACTAATTTCCCCCTCGGCCTCTTCGGCTTGGATTTTCGCTCGTAATTCTACCGATTTTTGTCGCCATCGGTGAATTTCCGCTACATTTTAGACTGACCTTTTGGATAGATATGGAAATTCCTGGAAAAGCCAATATCTATATCTTCCGTAAAGGGCCTGTTCTCATTCGCAATTTCTAGTTTGAGATTTTTCAAACTAAGCGTAAACAAGCGTGATGAAGCGCGGGTGAAACTTTGTGGAAGATTGAGGCGGGCGGAGCAGAAACGTGAGGTATGCTCTGGTGTATAATTGTTTGTTGTAAAAGACTTCTAAAAACTAAAGTACGAACCCTTCTTATCAAGAACTCCTTTGAACGCCTGTTTCTTGCTGTTCTAGTTTCGTTCTTGTTGTAGGCGCTAGACATGGTTCAATTTGTGGGTTATTTAATGAGAAAGTACGGTATGCCGTATGACTTCTTAGAAGGCTGATAGATCAAAATATTTAGCTTCTCAGAATTAGAAAAAAATAACCTGAGGTCGAGCATGAGTTACAGAGGCGGATACAGAAGGTACTCAATTTAAAAGAAGGAGAGTGTTGACTTCCAAATAAGGAATATGAACAAAAGCAACACTCTCCGTCGAAATGTTTTGAGAACCTTTGGTATCCGGCACTGAGTTGTCTTGACAATGGTCACAACACATCATAATAAATATATACATTTCTTCATGCGAAAATACATGAAAGTTTCAAAAGTAATTTACGGAAAAATTTCTTAGTTTGTGGTTTTGTTGTCTCGGTTGAATCATGGTTGAATCATGCACATTAAGGCTGTGTATTTCTTTCTTAATTAAACAGAAATTATGTGTGGTTAAAGACTGAATAGTTTCTCTGTGTTTCTCTCATGTGACCGACTTGCTTTAAGCAATCACTTTTGGTTCCATATACCATTAGGGCAAACAAATGAGGCCGTTAGACAGGATATTAACCAAAACATGCCGCTTACCACACTATTATCAATATCGAAAAATATTTCACAACAATATTTTTATACTGACATTATGGTCCGACAGGGGTGTGCCGCTGGGTTTTGAAAAATGCATGGACCCAACGTGGGATAAATTTTGGCGATTTTTTGCCAAAGATCCTGAAAAAGGGATCTTGGATGGGATTCAAATTCCAAAACTTTTTGAAAAATTGTAATTTTACCCAAATTTTCCATATTTTTCTCAAACTTTCAAAAAGACCCTATTGAGGGATTTTAAATTTTCGTGTTTTTGCCACAAAACCCACAAAAGGCAAAAAAAGGTACCTAGTGTCCAGCGGCACATCACGTACCCTTTTTTGCCTAAGTACCCCCTCCCCGGGTTTTGTACATCCTGGTAACCTGCTTACTGTTTATTTATGATATTTTTGGTCGGATTAACAAACCCCAACGGTAGTTTTTTTCAACATTTCTATCAATATCCTGTGTGTCTTTGTATTTGACACTAAGAAGACACTAGAAGGGAGATTTAGCCAGAAAACCTTTTTCATAACACCGTCCAATAGTTTCAAAAATTTAACTGGGGCTTTGAACAACATAAAAAACCCGGTCGAGTATTTGGCCTCTTCTTTTCGCCATTAGGCGAGTGCAAGTTAATTTGTTGTTTTACGGGCCAAGCAACTCAAAAAGAGGGTCAGTCGGTCGGTCGGCAAAAAGATAAAAATAAAAGTTTAATTTTACCCATGAAACATCCTAAAATGGCAGGAAAAAGTACTAAATCATGACAAAAATGCGAAATAGAAAATTGGAAGACACGGAAAGGGTCAATTCGTGGGAAAAATGAAAAATTGACATAACATAAAATTCTCAAAAACTACCAAAATTGGCAGTTGGCAACAATGAAAATAAATGTAAAGAACTACCAAAATTCAACTTTATTTTTATTTTTATTTTTCGAATTTTAGGGTCGGGCGGGCCCGTAAAACAACTTATCAAGTTGGTCTCGCCCAATCAATCAAACAAAGTACTAAACATCCGACATCAATGATCCGAGCTACTGGAACTGAAGTTAACAACTAACTCTCACGGATCTCCTTCTAAATACAGCTCGTTTAACATAAATGATACTCTTTCCTCGAAATAATAGGGCCTTTTTTACTACATCTACAGGGTAGTTGGCACATGCTGACTCAAAAATTTGTGAAAAACACTTGAAAGAACGACATACGTGTAAACCATTTTTATGACATTTTTGTAAGTTGTTTCGATGGTTCAACGGTGTGAGGAAACTTTGGCAATATTATAGCGAAGTTAAGTACGAAAATTATACAACGACGAACGGGTTCTTGACCAGCGAATATTTATCTGCATTTTTCTCGGATGGGTCTAGAACAAAAAATCCTGAAAATCTTTGTTTTAGAACAAACAAGGGAAATATTTATTCACAGGTTATATCTACGTTGCCACCCGTACTATCATAAAGAGAAAGCCACATTCTGTCGTCGTGATTTATCTCCGGTACTTAGCCTGCGTTTAGATCTTTAGATGCGTACTGCACTGCAGAAATATATAGACAATTAGCCAAATCATATCCTTGATAATTATATCAGGACAGTAGGATAAACAGTATATTGTACCACGCACGTCAGCATCAGGGAAGTTCTTAATTACGTACACTTCCCATCGCATGCATATATACTTAGCATCTTTTTCTTGATTAATTTACACCCACCCAAAGAGATGGTTCTGTTAACACACATATCTTTTATTAAAAGCATGAGACATCTTCCTAAAGGAAATACGTGGCACTCTAATTAGTCTCCGTCTTACGTACGCAGGAGAATTATCAATTAACCGTACGTGGGGGGTTACAAAATTAAACAAGATTGCGTTTTCAGTTAGAGTCAAATGGTTGTTGAGCTGACTGCAATTAAGTATGTAGAAATTATTTTTATGATATTTTGAAATGTTTTGAATTCCAGAATTTCCTTAACACTTGTATCGGTAATATAATTTTGTTACTACGGCCTTTTGTGCAGAATAATTTTTTTTTGGCTATACTCAGATACTCACAGTCTAAACAAGGGAGATATTTATTTGTTCTCATATATTTGTTCCCATATATTGTTCTTATTTTGCACAATTCGAAAGTAATTCAAAATGTCTTCAAATTTCTGTTCAAAAAAATATATCGGGGTGATACAACTTAAAATTTTGCGATCCAATTTACAAATGAAAATGAAAAAAATTATGAAATTAAAAATAATTAAAAGCTTACAGTATGAATTAATCGAAAAATCTTTCTTAATGCATGCAAAACTGTTAAGCAAAATATTAACAATTAAAATTTTTGGAACCATGCTAAAATACTATGCAACCTTTACCAAGTACCGCAATCAAGTCAGACAAATATTAAACTTGTCAAAAAATATAGTTGATATAAGACTGGAAAGGAGTTAAACGTGGATAGTTCCTCTCGTAAAATTTCCTTATTTTTCATTTTTTATACTCAGTGGATACTTACAGAAAACTAATCAAAAACTTTGACGGAGAGTTTTGACTTCCATATAATACAATACAGTAAGAAATAAACGGCAAAAAGAAACGATCTCCGTCAACATTTCTAAGTACCTTTTGGCCTGCACTCACTCATTTCATCTGGAGCCTATATTTGTTGATCTTTATTAGGGATTGCAGTTTACGAGAGAAGCCACTTACTTTAGCCGAAGAAACTTTCGCGAGTTGGGAAATTCACAAAGCTTTTGCATTTCGCGGGAATAAGAAATTTAGCAAAATATATTTTTCTTGGTGTGCCAAACGTTCCACAAAAAGATAAAAAGAGGACCAATACAATGTATTTGTCCATGTTTATTTTGAGTATAAAAGATTTTCTGAGTAAATTCTTGCATGCAGAATTTAGTTTTCGCGAATTTGACAAAAACTAGTTTCTTTGAATGAAAAACTCAATTTACTTTCAATTTACTAAAGAAGCATCAAGCAAAGCAAAACAAGCCAAAAGGATACAGTGAATGCTTAAAAGATCTAAATGCTAACAAAAGCATCATTTAAAAAACTCAAAACAATCTAACAAACATTTGTTTTGTAGCATTAGACCATTCAAAGGTTGAACCCATCTTTGCATTGTTTCCAATCCTCTCATTTTTAACACTACAAAAATCATTCCGATCCTCTTTTTGTTCATCATCAACGATACAATCCTCTTTTTCGTTTCCTATTCTTCTGCGTTCCGTCATAATGTGTGATAGAAACCGGCTCCCTTCTTCCTCCGGCTCTATTTGCTCATCCAAAGACTTCATTTGGGGAACGGGACAGTATTGAAATAATGGCTTGTTCCAATGTTGGTTAATCAACGAGTCACAGTTCTGGTTCTTTTGTAAATTTTCAATTTGTGTGACATTCTGAGGACTCTCTCCTTGTTGGTCTGATTGTGGCATCATTTTTGAAGACCCAGACGAGATCTTGTTGAACTGAGATTTACATTTTGTGTCCATTTCTTGGGTTGGGTTTGATCTTCTAATATCTGCAATTCTATCAGATCGATAGTTTGGTCTATTTTGTTTTTCAATAATGTTTGCGATTTTAGATTGCCGTCGTCCTAACTGTTCCGCTTCAGTCAATTTGTTTTGAGTACAATTTACTGGTTCATTAACAATAGCAAACTTACCAGCCTCGCTTTCAAGATTATCGCCCACTGCAGCAGAAGAAGATGGTGATTTCTTGGTCACACTCCATCGTTTACTTGATTTTCCACTTCCCCACCCATCTGAAGTGGCACCGCTGGCTGTTGGCTGAGCATCTGGTGGAGTACCGGCCATGATTAAACCTGCATTCTGATACATGTTAAAAATCATTTTATCAATAGGTCTAGACGGTGATTTATCCGGTGTTTCATCATCTATCAACTCAGATCTAGGAGATATAGACCTGTCTGGTGAGCATTTGACAGCTTTATTTGCTTGTTGATGATGCTGGCGGACTAACTGTCGGATGGGAGAAGTAGGATTTTGGGTTGGAGTTATTGGATCACAAAGTTGTTTGTGTTGATGGTTGTTGTGTTCCCAGAATCTAGCGTTGGCATGGTGATTGTGTGGTATTGTTGTATCTTGACCATTTAATGAAGGTTTGGTCGGCCCTTGACCCAGTACTGATGCATTTGGTGGTATGTGGGCCAATATTGGTTCTTTAGCTGGACCTTGACCAGGAACAGAGGGATGGGGTAACCTTTGACCAAATGATGAAGGATTTGGTGGCCTTTGACTAAGAATTGACTGTATAGATTGCAATTGATGCATGACGTTCATGGCCTGCCTAGGATGCTGAACATAGATAGGTGTTGGTAGTAGCGGGTTGTTGGCAGGTGGTGTAGGTCCGACAGACCTGAAGAAAGGGCTTCTCACTAAGGGTGGAGGATAGCGGACAATAGCGTGGTTGGAGGGAAGCATGTATATGGGACTTGTTTGGCGAAATTGATGTGCATGAGGATATCTGGGAAAGAAAACAACAATGACTGTATACGACTAGAATTACCGAACGCTTTATAAAAATAATACGACTAAAGTATAAGAGATTGTGCCCGACAGACATATGACGTTATTCCAACATTGTTTCAACGTCCAAATAACATTAAACAATGGCGTTTTGACGTTCAACGTTTTGTATCTGCTGGGTGGGTAAATTTGCTTTCAATTACGGCATGGGGGTATACGTCGTTTGCATTACTGGTATAAATTTCAACTTGACAGCGTACTGTATTTTCTCGGATGTCCTGTAATCTATATACCAAGAGATTTTTACCTCTGATTTTGTGGGGATGATCTCATATTCGTGTTGTTGGTGTTCACTTTAAGATTACCGATAGGTCTCTGAGTCTTTTCACCACCATCAAGAAGCTCCACCATCTTGTTTTGTTGTATTTCTCTGACAAAATGTTGGATGATCTTAGGCTGTGGTAATGCAAGGCAGAAGTTGAATTCCTCTTCTGGCCAATCGTTGTCTGGTTCTTCATCTTCTGGTGGACTTTGTACCGGCATGCTTTTGTAGTTTTCAAACTGATTGAAACAGGTTAGCGCATGCGCACTTGTTGGCCATTGGATCATGAGTGAGCATGTTTTTTTGTTGTCTGCCATCTCCCAACTTTTAGTCTAGAATAACATAAGAAAAATTTCTTTGTTTAAAGCAAAAATCAAATGTTAATTTGCACAGTTATTGATCACGTTTGCCCTTTGGGATTGGTCTATTCTTTTATCACATGATCAAAAAGCAAAACAAACCAACTAACGTACGCAATTTCAAAATGTAAACAAAAGAAAAATACTTACGGGGTTTTTTATACTAACTATGATTGAACTAAAGATACCATGTGATTTAAAGCTAACCTAAATAGAGACTTTCCCGGGGGTATTCGATCTCAAAACTACTGTACGTTCGAACAAAAATTTGGACTTCAAAGTTCGACCTTTACCGACCTTCTGTTCTGAAGGTCACTTACCTACTTGAGTGCCCCCTTCCCCTGGAGACTTTCCAACGCCCAAATAACGTTCTGACGTTAGAACAACATTGTTTTGACGTTAAAACAACATTTTTTTGACGTTAAAACAACATTTTTTTGACGTTAAAACAACATTATTTGACGTTAAAACAACATTTTTTTGACGTTAAAACAACATTTTTTTGACGTTAAAACAACATTTTTTTGACGTTAAAACAACATTTTTTTGACGTTAGAACAACATTGTTTTGACGTTAATACAACATTCTGTACCTAATTGGTTGTTAAATATCGAAAGTAAAGGGGACGGGCTATTATATGTATGCTATCGTTTGTAGTAAGAGTTCAAACTGACATTTGATCATTTGGATGGATTGTACCGGGTATTGAAAATAGATGTGGTCAAACTTACACTGTATTTTTCAATTTCTTCATCGATGTGTGAGCAAACTGTCCTTAGAATAGCTTTCGTCTTCGTCTTCTTTATCTTTGAGAGCTCATCAACCTGCACGTAGCGTGTGCATTTTTTCAGCATGTCAAGTGAGGTAATACAGACAGGTAAGGAACAGCAGTATAATCTGGAGCCGTTTATTTCGTTTGTATGGTAATGTTTGATACACTTTTCTGCTGATTGCAGATTTGAGAAATGCACCCAACCGTATCGGGAGAAGGATACTGACTTCCATTTGATAAAGCTGAACTGTATAGAGAAGAGTGTTGTTTTAAAGTTTTTATTGAACACCCCGTTGAGCTCATACACCAAAATAACATTAGCATTCCACTTATATAGAGGTATTGGTACTACCACTGAAAATAAATTATTTGTTTGTTTGGAGCTTTTATTAAGTCTTAGGATCTGTGACGATGTCAGTCAATCACAGTCCCCTTTGTATGTAGCGAAAGAAAATTACTGAGCTTGAAAACAATCTTCTTCGTCCTCAAAGTTTAATTTTCTCGCAAAGATTTCTCCTCGTCAAAGATTTTTCCGACTTTTCAGATAATGCTCTCACTTCCACTGCAGTAGTAAAGGCAGATTATTTGATCCAAGCCCGAAACTTGCTAACCGAGGGGTGTTTCTTTATTTTTTTTTACCGATTCTCACATGATTTTGATTTTTTGATTTTTTTGACTGATTTACCTCTCGATACTATCTATATAGTACATCACGGTGATTTTGTTTACCTTATCGAGAGTGTTTCCAAACCTTTGTACGACCAATTGCATCATGTCTTCATCTGCATCACTGGGGATATTGGTGAAAAGCACGACCGATGATTTGACATCTATTTCATCTTTGCGGTAAGTCTCTTTTCTCTGTCTGTAATGATTCAGAATGTTCAATGTTGTCAACACGTGACCATCTGTTAGGGTAGCGTTGCCATACACCTCGATATGTACTGCCAGAAGAAAAGAAGGGAAATGCAACTCGTATACGGGGAAACTCCCTGAATAGGAAATATATTTTCTTTACTATAACCTATATGGCATGACATGCTCTGGTAGAAAATACACATGCCCCCACCGAACCATGATTTTATGATGCTTTGGGTTGCATTACGATCAAAATTACTTAATCATTTTTTTACATTTTTTTATGAACATAGACAGGTTCGCCGTGACGTAAGTTGCCAATCCTATGAAGTCAAAATAAATAAGGAATTTTGGAAAAGGTGGGGAAATCTTAAAATTGGAACGCTAAATTTGAAAAAGATTTGCGCTGAAATTTGGGCTCGTTGTTTAACAATCATGACATCGGTTGGTATAGGAAAACACTGAGGTAGTTGTATAGCTGAAATATTGAATGCGTAAATATTTGCTTACGTTCTTGGTTGCTATAGTTTTGACTGGTTGCGTTAAGATGTGGAATTTTGTCCTGTAATACCTAAAATGAAAATACACATAAATTTATTGAGGCTTTCGATATTGTTATTTCAAAGGTATTATGCCTTTGACCCATTCCGTGCCGATGCCTTTTTTCGGGTACGTTTTTTTGTTAAAATTCGAGCTTGGACAACTTTAAACGCTAATATCACCTGAACCAGAATAAATTAGATTTAAATTAGAATTAAATTCATTGGATAGTTGAGAGTCCATTCTTTCTTAGGCAGCCCTGACTCTGCCCTCAGGGGACAGACTGCCCAATGGTGCCACATCAATGTACAAAGTCAAAATCTCTTCCATTATCGGGCACTTAAAGTTAGAAAAGTGTTAAGAAATACAAACATTGACTCATTAAAGTTCGTAAAGACTATTTTCTATTTTACTCATCAATGTGCACTACGCAGAAATAACCAAATAACCTTCAATGATGAAAAAATATTTTTAAAAAAGCCTATATTTTCAAACAACAGAGACATCAAAAAATGTTTTTACCTTTGCTAACCCCAAGGGCACATTTTTGATACGCAAAGTTCTTCTTTTGAAATGATAATTTGCCATATTCTCATGATAATCTTTCATGGTTTCTTGATATTCAATCTCCCTCCGTGACTAAAAATCATAAAAAGAAATCGAAATCTTGCATTGAAGTTCCTGCATTGAACAAAACCGAATTTTGAATATTGACGTCGTGCACATGTGACGCGTCACTTTTCGCGCCAAAACGAAATCATGCGATTCGAAGAGAGTTAGGAGTGTCATTCAAAAAGATGATTGGTCTTTCCAAATTCTAATTCTATATTTGTCAATATAATTTGACGTATAATGCTTTTTGGATCGTTTAAGGATGCCAATTAAATTTAGTCAAGCATGGATACACGTGGAGCTATTTCAAAGAAATCATGGAAAATCTAAAGACGCTCGCAACTTTTCGTGGTAAGCAGATTCTCCCGCATCTAAGGTTTCGGCATTCATTTTCACGCTTCTCAACCATTTTAACCACTGTAGTTAGCGCTCTGATCAAATTTCTGGTGATATAAAAATTGAGGTGTTGGCCCTAAGTCTTAAAATCCTTTTAAAAGTGATTTCACTACGCGTGAGTGAGCATGTCGAGAAAGACCTCCATAGGATATTTATGTCGTATTGATAAACGCAATATTTACAAATCCAGCACCCACATGACACGCTTCTTTCAACGTCCAAATAATGTTACGGCGTTAAAACAACGTTCCGTGTCTGTTGACAAACAGTTGACAATTAATTAATATTATAACTTTTTTTCAGATTCTAGTGTTACTAAGAAAGAAGAACATGAAGAAGAAGAAGAAGATCTATGGAACAATGGAGATGAAAAAGAATACGTCATAAGTCATTGGGAAGCTGACAAAGGTAAGGCTTTGGTTCGAATTACAATGGCGATCAAGCGACAGGATGGTTTTCCTGTATTTCGCGTGGGTGGAAAATATTCTTGGAAATCTTTTTACGGATGATTTGGAAGAATCAGACACCTCTGTCTCCAGTGGGTGCCAAAAGCTCCAATGAGGCAGAGATTTGTGAAAAGAGGATGCAAAATGAAGGAGCTCTCTTTGTTTCGAGGGTTAGATGCATTTGTTTTGAAAAGCGTGCATTTCTTTTATGAATTTACAAAATAATAATTAGATTCATCCAATGAAAACGATAGATTTTTCAACGAGCTGTCCGACTTTATTAGAGCCTTTCCGAGTTCTGAAAACATTCTTAGGATAAGAGTAGTATATCTAAGCATAAACTTTGAATCGCAACCCAAAAACTTTAAAATTGGGGATTATTTTGAATATTTCTTTTTCAAACTATCTGAAGGAGTGCGTTTCACTCAAATCAAGATTGACCAAATAGTTCAAAATATTAATAAATTGCTTTATCTGAATTTTCACAAATCTCTGAATGAGGTCAAAGTTCAAATCTTCTAAACCGACTGGGTGGTTTTTTACTGTTAAGATTAAGTAGTTAGCTTCAAGCAATTCCCAAACTAGCACATGGCAATAATCGTAAAATCTTTTGTACTCCTAAATACCGAGTTTGAGCAGGTTTGAGATGGATTAAGAACAAAAGAGATAAATTGTTATAATTGCCTAATGGAAGTGATAAATGCAAGAATTCGTTATAAAAGAAGTGACGAAACGCAAGATTTCAATAAACTTGTTTTTGTAAAAAGCAACTGATTTTTCAGGTTGCGATCAGTACACGATATTTTTTTAAGTGGTTGCATGTTTGAATTGCTTTCTTTTGAGAGAATATCCAATTTTCTACTGCTGGGGCGAAAAATGGGACACTATTTAATTGGTTTCTCTACAGGGGCGTGACCAGTGGTTTATCTATTGTTTCTAGGTCGTTTTATCATTTTCATGTTGTGATATCATTTGAATTTTTTATCAATTTCCTAGATTCACAATTCCGATGGGAAGTACGTCGCAAAGCAAGAATCGGAAGAAAAGTGAGACACCTTATTAAAGATTACACATCTCATGTCATCATTTTCAACACTAAGAGAGGACTGAGTAGGCATTCTTCCTCCGAAACAAACTTCAAACAGTTACACAAATTTAAAGAACAAAGACCGCGGTTTGGATACGTTTTCGTGCACCAAAAATCATCGCCTGCTCTTCTAGAAACACCAAAATGTTTGAAAACGAAGAAAACACGGCGCTCTACTAGAAAGAAAGTCCCGCTTTTAACAATAGTTAATAATGATTTACATACGAAACAGAGCGTCGGAAGAAAAAAGACACATCTTGTGCTACCCACACCTTCTGAGAAACCTTGCAAGGATGGAAAAGTTCGCCTTGCACTGACCGATGATTTGATCGTAGATATTAATCAGGTGCTGGTAAAGTCTTTTTCCAGAAACGAGCTTTTATTACCAACGATATCGGTGACCGGAATGTCAAATTTTCCTCAAGACGACAACGGTACACAAAAACCCATTAACGTCACTGTGCAAACGAAGAAGCAGTTGTGCGCATGCGCTTATAAAAAGACAAAAACATTTTTCATAGGTTTGTTTAAAAGGAATAAAGCCGATTTTTTCATTTAGAATCTATTAGGAGAAATGGCGTTCAAATATATATATTGTGCTACAATAGCACGTTTTTAACCTAACACGTACCACCAATAAAGGAAAAATTATAATTCATTTTAGTCTAAATATTCGCGTAGCCGAAATTCATAAATATTTTCTCCAAATTTTTCTTCAATAATGGATTCGATTCGACTAAGATATCCTTAGAATTTTTATGAACCGATCATAGTCAAACAGTGTGGTAAAGTTTCAAACTCCTAATTGGGAGTACCAAGAAAAAAAGAACATCTTTTTATATGTTCCTCCAGGCCTCCGTAAACCCACCGTAAACCTGTCAAACTTGTCAACATGTTGGTCGGTTTGCGCCCTACCGTATCCAAATTCACTTTTGCATACGTTAATAGGTTTTGACTCGTAGTTTATTATTTTTATCAGCTGAACAAGTTGCGCCAAGCATATATAAAAGACAATTTGAAAAGAAGTCCGGAAAGAACACCCAAAGAAATTAGCAACGATTTTAGTTCCCTCTTAAAGAAAAATCCCAAGGAAAAACAAAGTTCATTTTTTTAGTAAAATAATTTATTTAAATTTCTTTCAGTTACAATTACGTAAAAAAAAAGATGTTAAGAATTAGACCTAAACTTGGTCAAAGACAAAACTACGAGAGAAAAAGTATCAAAATGGAAAAATCTATTTTTTTGCTCTCAAAATTTTAAGGTCTTCCTCTATTTCATCTTTTAGAGATTCTAATGCTTTTAATTTTTCTTCAGTGTTAAGCTTCCGTACGGTTGGGTCTTTTTTGCTGACTTCTCTTTTCTTTCCGGTCGTTGCGTCGGTTTCTTCGATGTAGAAATGGGCTGATCGAACGCTGAACGGCCCGTAGATACCAATGAGTTGCTTCACTTCAATCTTTTTGCCAGCAGGAACTGTAATTTGATATTGAATTGTAGTATAAGTCTCCCAAGTGGACGTAGAAGTAGTCTGTAAAAGAAAAAAATCACCAAAATAATCAATTAGTTTTCATTGAAAGTCTATTACTTTCAGTTTGTAGTATGTTTAGAATATGTGATTAAAGTTTCAACGACTCTTGACAATTGGGCGATTCTCAATTCAGATCGCTACATTTATGTAACTTAATTTTTCTATATTAGGGCTACAAAGTAGGATTAATCCCTAGCACCCTACCTGGCATTGGTCGGGCTTCGAACACAAAGCAATGCGATGTAAGCTTGTGATCGAAACCTTTACACTATCAATTGGCAGGGAGATATGACGATAGCCTTATCCAGATTTATTCTGCTCTACTTACACTCCATTCATAAGAAATTGTAGCTGATACAGTCCCAAAAGCAGCCGAAACCTCAGCGGATTCAGACACTGAGATTGTATGGCTGGTTGACACAGTTTCGCTGATTCCTTCCGACATGGAAAGTGATTTGATTTGGTCAACACTGCCTGCATTTTCTGTGGACCAGATGGTTCTAAAAGAGAAATTCGATTATATTGAAGTGTATGAAGAGACAGGGAGAATAGGTGTGGAATCTCTGGTGGAAGAGAGCGACCATAAGTATCGGAGAAATCTTTGTCCGAACGTACATTAGTTTTAAGATCGATCCCCCCCTCCCCCCCCGGTTGAGTAGATACGGGGTAGTAAACATGAGGATTGTAAAAAAGTGGTTTAAAGGAGAGGGGTTTAAATCATGTCATTAGACTATCAATCTACCCGATAGCAAATTTGTGATAGAATGAGAAATCAATGACTAATTTAAGGATTTACTTGTAAGAATCACTTGGATAGGGTGCAAGAATTCGAAATCTCGATCGTGGATCAGCAAAACTGCTTCCTTGTAACTTTTTGCTGTTATCAACATCAAAATATTTGTTGGGGTGTAATTGTGATTGGATAATGCAGTCATTCATTGTGCTGTCTGTGCACAAGATTTTCCATTTAGCCCAGTCCTGTAGAATATAATACGTAATTCAAGTATATCGTTAAACCACCCTCGGCCCAATGGTGTATTTTGAAACGCAACGGATCTTCAAAGTCCGTAAGAGGTTCTTTAAGGTCTAATATGTCATCAATGGCATCAATGGACATGTAGGTCCTGAGGATGATTGTTTAACAATATTGTCTGTGGGTAGCAAAAGTATCATTTTTAGCCTTTGGGCGGGAGCACCAGAGTAAGTTTTATACAAATCATAAAGTAATTAGAGAATGAAGGTAGTACAAGTAGAATCTTTCGTATTAATGGTAGACACAAAGTTTTGTGAAATTGGCCCCAAGGTTAATAACCACTTACTACCAATGTCAGTTATTACTGAGCGTGTTCGACTAAGAGCCTGTTTACAAGGATTCCAAAATCCATTGTCTAAATCGGATTAAAATCTTTGCAGTTCAACTTTAAATAACACTCCTTCAGGTCTCCAAGTCAAAATCAATCTAAATCAGGTTTTTGAGATTGGATCACTTAAGTTGAGTTCAGATCTGTGCAAGACCTGACATTGTACACAATAAGCCTCAAGGTAACTTTTCAAATAATACTCATAATTACCTTGTCATCTGGAAATGAAGTTTCAGATCTTTCAAGGGTATTTTGATTATCTTGAATTCTAATGTATCGACTTGGTCTCCTCATGAACTCAAATACCAAAACATTGCTTCCAAGATGTTTGACCTTTAAAGAGAAGATTAATAGGTCCAATAGGCCATTTATAGAGTTTTCCTGGTACAATACACCGCTTCAAACACCACGAAGAACATATTTTCTAAAGGGTGTTAAGGATATAAGAGTGTCCTAAAATTGGATAATATCGCCAATTTTTCCAAATTTAGTATCAATTTTCAAGAAATTCTCCAAAAAAAGATTCGGATGCGCTGTGGAAATGTGAAATTTGTATAACGTTTTTCTTCGAGCAATTTTAGAAAAACGCAAGGATAAAGTCTTTTAGTCAAACGGTATCCTGAAGATAAAAAAGGTCCCTACCTTCCATTGTGTAACAGGTTCGTCATAAGTTTCACGTTCGGTGTACGTTTTGATTTTCAATTTATTTGTTGAAGAATACCAACCTCGAACCCATCGTTCAGGATATCTCAACGATTGAAAATGGATGTATCTTCCATCCAACGATTCTCCACTGATTGTTGTGTCGTAATCATTCAAAGATGCTGCGCTTGTTAAAGCTCTAAAAATCAAGAATAACATGACTTCTTCAAAAAGCTAAAGCTCTATCTTTCAGTAAGAAAATATATGACAAATAATCGAATCTAACTAAATAAAGTAGAGCATCATACCGAGTAAAATGAACCTGTTACATACTAATACTGTAGTTAAATTTACTCAGATTTATACCTCTTTTCTTATATCTCCTTCAAGCAACACATCACAAACAACGCATCACTAGAATTCAATTTAGAAAATACAGTAGATATTAAAAAACAGAGAAGCATATAATTTGACTTACGCTATGCAAACGAGAAATGCAAGTTGAATGATCTTCATATTTAGCTACTGTTTGTATGTCAGCTATTGACTCAATGTTTCTGCATCCAAAATACATCTCTTTTTATACTATTTACAACACAATACATTAACATCACGTGATTCATTTTGAATTCATTTGTCCCAAAAGACACGATGACATGCATGCAAAGACTCTACGCCCTCAAAAGCACTGCATTTGGTTTCTTTGAAGTCCCAAAAGACATTGTTCCTAATATGATCAGAATGGTCGCCATTGGCATTTGGCAATTTCTCACAAGGAAATATATTTCAATAACTTTTCTATCGTAAATTTGATGCATTATAATGCATTATTTCAAGATCGTCTTCTTGAAGGCCAAGGCGCTTGTTATAACCAATTCATTTTTAGTCGCGCTTATGTCAGCAGAAAAAGTACCTTTATTAACACACTGGCACAAACATCCGTACGTAGGAGTACTGGATAGCAAAAAAAATGTGACATCGTATAAAACATTTTCAAAAAAGTGAAAATAATTAACCCTTTCCGTGCCGAGCCCTTTTTTTGGGTACTTTATTGTTAAAGTGAGCTAGGACAAACTTTAAACGTCAATATCTCCTGAACCAAAAGGAATTAGAGGTTGGTTTATAGCTCGTTCAGTAGCTTAGAGTCTCCTCTTTTTTTTTGGGCCCCTTCGGGGCTGCGTGGCGGAGGGCGTCCCTTTTTAACAAAGTCTTACTTGACGGTGAACTGCCCAGTGGTGCGGCTTCGCCCTCCTGTATAGCCCATGTCGACTATAGTCGACATTAACACTTAAAGGGTTAAAAGACGTCAAGAAAGAGGATATCGAATTTAAGCAATGCCAGCAATTTATTCCAAAATGACACTCTTTTAAGAGTTTTACGACTTCATCAATAGTTAAAATGATTTGAAAAACAATTTTCGTAAAATATAAAACAATGATACAGTAGAAGAGGCCCCCAAATTGCAGGTTTGTTGATTTCCTGACGACAGAGAGGTTTATGAAATGTTCTTTTGGCTTACTATCAATGGTGTCTTTGAGAACAAAATATTTTTGATGCTAAAATATATTTATCTGGTAGAAATAATAAGGGGTTAATGTACGAATGACGAAGCAAAATATTATATATTACAGACAATATTTTATCTTTTTAACAATTGTTATTGCAAAAAGTCGAAACCTGCATTCTGGGGGCCACTATAAAAATGGTATGTATGTTTGAATTGCTCGGAAACTACAACTTTTATTTCGAGCAAAAAAAACAGTTTAGAAAGAATTTCTTAAGGACAAATAGGCACGACGGAAGTAATTTAAATTTAGACCGGGAAGGGAAGCGAGTCAATTTAAAAGCTGGGAGGCGCTTTGAGCCCCCGGCGGGGGTGTAAATTTTTTTTTACATCTTTAAAGACTCTGAAATGGCTTAAATGACTAAGGAATATTGTGGAAAAGTTAACAATACTTCCCAAAAACAAACGCTTCATTAAATTAAAACTCACTGACAAAACCGACGAGTCTTCAGAGAAAATGTGGTACGGCAGCCTCCGTTCCTGCCGTACCTGCCGTACCCGGTGCTTTTGCATGCCAAGATTTCAATATAAACATAAAGTTAAAGGAAATTTATCAGATCCCAAGGGACATTTGAAATTTAACCTGCATTCTGGGGGTCATCTACTGAAGGAAGAGCAGAAAAAAATACGGTAATTTTTGGGAATTGTTCAATAAAAAAATCTGCAGAAACATGCTTTATTCGATACCCCTTTTTCAACTCTTTTTGACTACTTTTTGAAATCACAAAAACCTTTTGACTATTGATCAGAATTTAGATGAATCAAAATTTAAATCAACATTTAACATTTTTGTTAAATCATAGATAAAGATCAATCTCTGCAGCAACACCAACAACAATGCTACATATTACTTTTTATTCTTTTACCAGCAAACAAGATATTGATGTAATCATAGAAGAAGAATAGAAATTCGAAAACCGTCACAAAACTAAATCCAAGACCAAGTCCGATATTTCCACCGATTGTTGCTGAAGAAGAAAAAGAAGAAGGAAAAGTTTAAATGATCAATCAGGTAAAAAATGATTTGGTTTACAGCCTTCTTCTAACTTTTTTTATGTGGAACAGAAATTTTACATCTGAGATATGACCATTGGTTTACAGCCTTCTTCTTTTGTCCTGGAGTAAAACGTAAAACTTTCAAACCGTTTTGTGGAACTGAAATATAAGATATGACGATCAAAGCTTGAACATGAGCATATAGGAACAAAATGTACTTTCGTTGTCTTTTTGTTGAAATTTTATTTCTTTAAACCATCCGCTCAGGCTCGGATACAGAGGTAGGCTTTAACCAATGGACAAAATTATCCTATTGCTTTATATGGAAAATAATCACTCTCCTTAAATAAGAAAGCCTACCTCCGCCTACCTCCTGTATCCGATAATCATAAAAAGAAACAATGAAATTAAGCGAGATGTCACTGGGATAAATTTTTTCAGAACTGCAAACTAGTCTCAACTGTTCTATTTTTTTTTGCGGCTACGTGGATAGCTTCAAAGAAACAATAGATGTTAAAAATCGATTCATTCCTATGTCCATGGTGTGAGTTATTATGTATAGGCATTATTATACGTAATCCTGGGCAAATGTTTGAAACGCTTGAATGGGCTTGAATATCTCAACTTAAAATGATCTTGGAAAATAAAACATTTAAGGTTTTCCTAAAGATCACAACTTTCTTTAATAGAGATTTTAAGGCCCTTTCGAACATGAGGGGGTAGTGAGATAAAGATTTCATTTTAAAAAGAAGTCGTAGGACGGAAAATCTTTGTTTGAGAGGGAAGGGAAAGGAATGCTTTTATTTATGTATAGAATAAACAGTGATTAAACATATATAAATTCCTCACCGATCAATGTGCTCCAAGTTACTTTATCAGTAATTTCCATTGTTTTCAAGATATTGTCGAAGAAAGATATTTCAATACGGACAATGTTCTCCCTGGATACAATAAAAATGTAATATTTATTAATTATTTATCAATTTTTGCCGAACGTTCCTTGAAAAATTTAGCTAAAACTGCGTATTCATTCCTCTGATATTAACCCGTAAGGTTTGTTTGGTTATAAATTTTTTATCTTAATTCTAGAACCGTGCACGCACATAAAAGTAATTGCAAATCCCAAAAGTATGTATTATGCCATTCAATTACTTTTCTCGATATGTCATTACATGTAATTGAAATATAAACTTTAAAATATTTAAAAACAACTTTGATAAAGATGTAAGGGAGCGGTCATTAAGTATTATAGCACAAACCCGGGTGGAAGAAATTTTTTTAGGGGAACTTTCAATTATATACCCTGACAAAAATTCGCACAAAATTTTCATACCCTACCAAAAAAGGAGGTAAAACTTTCATA
>JAUJPO010025453.1:0-19238 GCA_032270745.1 Tiaropsis multicirrata | reverse complement strand
AACATGTTGGCCAACAAATCGGTTGAAAATGTTGGCCGGTTTGCGCCCCACTTTAGGGGATATGATATACTCAGACTCATTATGGCAGCTTGAAATATCTTCTTTCGTATTGTATTTGATAATTTTTTCAATGACATGCTTAGATCTAAAAAGTAATTTGTAAACTGTAAAGTGTCTTTTTTAATAAAAATGTAATACATTTTAATGACATGGACAAGAATGAATATAAATTGTAAATTGAAAATAGTAAATTGATTAATGGCTTAAACATTTAAAGCTAATTTGGAATAAATCAATGTTTAGCTGGAAGAGTTAAAATAGTGCTGTTAATAATGTAGATAAAATTTAACATTTTTCTTTTGGGTGATTTGTTGGTTAAGGGGTGAGATTTTCCGAAGACTTTTTCGAAATTATATCTAATAAAAAATGAAACTATACCTCAATCGGTCTAAGTTTAGATTCTAGTGGAGTGGCTTACTAGTAGTAGACTAGTAGCACATAAAAATGTAACAATACTTCAAAATTCATTAGCTTTTTCCTTGCTACGAAAAATATGCTAATATGTAATGAAATAAGGTTCTTTGTTTTGAATTTAATTCAGCAATACGATTAAAATTTTATATCCGCTTCGATTTGTTCCCCCAGTGGAGCGATTGAAATCTTTCTAGCGAACAGAAACAATTGAAATCAGAGCAATTGGAACGCTCCCAATCAGAACGATCAGAACGAAACAGAACGATGATATCGTTCTAAAAGAAAAATTAGAACGCTTTAAGTCTTTCTGAGAGCGATAGATATCGGTCTAGCGAACGAAACAATTCGCTTCCATTCGTTCTCTAGGACGGACTTATTTTTGAGAAGATCCCTCATTTTCAAAGATAATAATAAAATCAAATGCATTCTTGGCTTCATTTAATCTAAATATTGCTTTGTTGTTGTTTTTTCCTTTTCCACTCGCTTTATTTTCCAATGATGTAATCTTTTCTAAGGAATTTCAACTAGTACAAAAGCCTCTAAAAATGGCTTGAATAAAAGAGAAAATTGTTTGTCTCGATGCTTCGTTCTCCAAACTCGTTTAAGAGACTTTACTACAGAAAACTTGACATATTCACAACCTCCTATAGGAACGCAGCAAAAGAATGAATCCCAGCGCAGCAGGCCCGGGACGTTGTTTTAACGTCCAAACAACGCTGTTTCAACGTCAGGACCTTATTTGGACGTTTAAACAATTTTGGAACAGCGTTGTGTGTCTGCTGGTGGAAGAGAGATACCAACCTCTAAAGGCATCAGTTGCACCAGCGTTGCGAAACAATTGGTTGCCATTAACCGGATTTCTTCCGAGTGATCGCTCATCCGGCCCAACACCGGAACGATAAGAAGAACAATGTAAGGTAGGATATCGATGCCAAGATTATCGATAATGTCTGATTGATGAGTTATATTGGTGGTTAAGGAAGGTGTATTAAAAGCAAAATGAGCTTTTCCAGAAAGACCCGTATCCCCCTGTTGAGGATATAGGATATACAGGGGGTTTAAATATCCTAGGATATCCAAGGGGTAAGAATTTGAAGATCAAAAAAGATACTCAGGTGGTTGGTGTTAAGAAAAATAGACATCTCCAAAAGTCACGGATACGGAGTTTTTTTCTGTAAAAGCCCAAGTTTAAGGAGAAAAACCTGTACGGAACAAAAAGGTACATTTTTTCTTCCCAAATCCTGAAACATACCAGAGAAGTGTTATTTCAAAATTTTTCCCTTGAAGAGCCATTGTCTGTAAGAATTAGGCAGGGTGAGGAAGTGATGTCATCTGATTTCTTTCAAATTAAAAACCAGGTGAAGATATATTATGAATTCCTGTATTTTATTTCTCCATGTCTTGCCTAATTCTTGCAGACAGTGGCTTTTAAGGTGAGATCAAAACAGTAATAAAAAGGATACGAATGATAGCTTCGATAGCGCCTTGTCTGCACATGACATTTTCGCTTTGCTTCAACACGTCCACAACCTTTGTCAACACAATCTCCATCGTTTCCGTCGTAATGACTTTGCTTAAGACGCCAAAACAACGGCTTGCCATGTGTCGTATCGAAGTGTAAGGGTAGTCGAAGCAGTTCAGTAGATGAGGTAGTAACAATTTGGTCTAAAGTTGAAAAAAATTTAATTAAAATAAAAAATAAATTCAGATCTCAGTTACCAAAAAGAAGTTTGATCTTTCTGATTATTTTTTCAAATCTGTCAGAACAATACACTAACGACATCTAATAATTATTTACCATAGTGGGCAAAAAAACCCTCTAATCTCCCCTGAAAACCTTATCCCCTAGAATGGTTACCCCCCCCCCCCCTAAAATTGACTCCTTCTTAGCCAATCTCTCTAAAAATAAAAATAAACGTGGAATCCCCCTGAATATTTTGTTTTCACTGAAATGTGTTTCTTGTCCATTGTCGTCGTGCCACTAACTTCACCCCCTTAGACAGCCTCATTTCTGATGGGTATGAGCTTTGGAAATAAAATGTAATTTACCTGTTTCTTGAGCGACTGGTGTAGGGATAGGACGGTAGCCTCGAGCACTTGTAGTGAATTGATGATTTGTTTCAATTCTGCTTCGTTGTGTACTTGCTCTATGAAAGTTGACAAGTAAACGGAATAAAAATTAAAATACACGCAGTTAAAAAGCAGTTTCCCTCTCTCACCTCGAGCCCCGAGCTCCTCTTTTGTATTAGAGCGGCTTTCGATAGTTAAAAAATATTCTAAGCTTTTAACTACATTAGGTTTTCCAGTGTTTTATTTCACGGAATAATTAATATCAACAACTTTAATTAGAATAACAATATCGAATGATCGCTGCGGAGGAACTTTAATTATACAACCACAAATATTGTACATCATCAGAGGCGTTACTGTTTTGAATATTCACGTTCAGTTTACATTAACAATTACAGACCAACGGTTGGGATTTTCCAGAAACAATCCATCCATATCCCCACTGTTAAGGATGTCACTAACCCCCCTGGATATCCTTGGTCCTCAAATTCTTACCCACTGGATATCCTAGGATATTGAAAAATTCGGACCCCCCCCCCCCTGGATACCTATATTTCAAAAGGGGGAGACGAACTTTTTTAGGAAAAGCCCATTACATGGCGTTGACATACAGACGACACCTTCTGAAGGCGTGATCACTATTGACGAAAAGGTAATACTTTTCTACGTATTAACGCTATACCTGAAGAAGTCTTGACAGTGTTGATGACGTAATTACAACACGTGTCCCACAACGCCGGTAGAATGGCCGGTAACTCTTCACCCATCGCTTCTGCGCATGTCGATAGAGCAGTTGTTCCGCCCACTCGTTGAACCACAAGTGAAGCGTTTGCCTGAGAGAAATTAAAATGAAAGATTAAGATGAATGATAAATGCAATGGTACTCGTGTTTTTTTTATTTTAGAAAAATAATTTTTCAAAATAATCTTTCACTATAGTATACCCCCTCCCCCTGACTTTCTCAACAGGGGGGTTGGGACTATTTCTGGAAAAGCCCAATCTAAAAGACTGAAAGCGTACACGTGACTGAGGATACCATCTCCTTGCTGATATTCACTGTATAAAGGCTAAAGAAGCTCTTCAAGCTATCTAGCGTCAGCACAATTATGAGGAGCTGCAAAGAAACTTTGCTGATGATGGTATTAGAGGATATCAAACTAATTCATTTATGCTATCGGAAGAGTGGCATTATATAACATCGTCGATGCACCATAAGTTGGCGAGTTAAAAAAGAAGAATTAAAACTATATATTGAAATGAGATCGTCTCATAGAGGTTGATATAGGCCTGCGAATATAATTCAAAGGATTGATAATAGAACTTTGGATAAACATCTTAAAAATAAAAAGCGGATAGCAAGTCATTGTTTAACTATTACTGCAGAAAAAATTTGTCATTACCGCGGACAAAAAAAGCTAGAGCATAAAAAATCAATGAAAACTCAGCAAGTTGTTTATCCTTGGTATAAATCCTATGAGTAATTAAATCTAATTGCTGAAGTACCTCGTCATTTTCAATTTCCTTCAACATAGCTGCCGTGACTCCCATTTCTTTCGCAGATTGGCTGGATCCACTTTTGGAGGTGGTGTTGCTCGAGTTGTGTCTGGTTAGTTTACCACGCCGTGACGCCGTGTTCTTCAAAGCCTCCTAACAAACAATTCATGAATAAGCATTGCGTCAACAGCCAAAAAATCCGGAGTTTGCCCTCTATTTTGCAAAACATCCAGAGTTTGCCTTATCCTCCACTTTGGGTGCTCCCGTTAGGAATTTAATGACTAACTTACGCTTATCATGAATAAAATGGAAAGAAGAAAACACAGGCAGATAGGCAGTAAGCAAAATGCCCAACGTGTTCTCCAAGCGTAGAAAAAATATACATCAAAAGAATTTCACTAGCACGAATTATCAACAATATCAGCAGGGTAATTCTCAAATTAGTCTTTGGTTTCAGCCTCTTACAGTTCCATCAAAACAAAAGAGGCTTTTTCAAATAAAATCCGTATAAATTCATGTGCTAAGGATATAGGATATCCAGGGAGGTTTGACATTTCCAATATCCTAGGATATACAGGAAGTAAGAATTTAAAGACCAATGATATCCAGGTGGTAAGAATTTGAAGACCAATGATATCCAAAAGAATTGAAATTTTCAGCTGTTGTTAAGAAAAATCGACATCTTAAACAGGCAAGGGGGTACAGATTTTTTCTGGAAAATCCCAACATGAAGAGGAAGGAACAATTACCTTTTGTTTTCGTTGTAATGTCAAAATCCCAAGCGTGGTTCCACATTTCGGGATTTCGTCCAACGTGTTCGGTCCAGCGTCGGCACTGGGCACCGGAAGGGCCGAATCAATGTCGAGTCGCTTCATGTCATCCAGTATCAAGGGTGGAGTGTGGTTAGGGTCGGAACAAACGAAGGAGCACAGGTTCTTGACGATTTTGGCGTTCGGGCAGGGCGTTCGGCTTTTACACAGTGTCAGAAGCTGGGCCAATGCAACAGCCGTTCGTTTCTAGAGAAAGAAAGATGAAAGCGCGAGTGACGAAACATACTTAGTGAGTTGACCTTTCAAGAAAAATAACATGCATCAAATCATATGAAGATTTCAAATTTTGCGATTTTGGATGTCAACCGGCCAAACAAACACAAAATTAAATTCCGCGAAATTTCCATTTAAAAATTTTTCCATCCAAGAAGTTAACCTACTTTTTTTAACGTAATCCGCTCAGCCGAATGCTTACTACCAGAGAAAATTTGCTTTCCCCATTAAGTCCTCCATTCCTGAAACGTCCATAATTTTCGTTTCTTCGAGCAGAGGACTTGGTTTAATTTATAGCCAATATTCATGGCCTTTTTATATTCTACCGTATTAAAATTATAAATACCTGCAATTTTGTGTTTTCTTCCTTCTTTACAGAATCCATAATCGGGTGAATAATCGGGTTCAGTTTTTGGGTTAACCGGTTTAACGCGATCAATGATCCAGCAACACTGGAGAGAACTCTATGGTGGAAACAAGTTGAGTTGGTCATTTTTGTGAAAATAGTAGAGTCACTGATCTGTACCTTAATCCACTGGATTGGGTTTCTCATTGTTTTGATATTGAGATCTGTTTTGATATTTTGAGTTTTACAGCGAGTCAGCCATGTCGTTTTCCATATTTAGCAGAGGAAACCCTTGAGTAATCGGAAACAGCAAGGAGGCGGACTTCCGCCAAAAATGAACACAATTCATTTACGGGAATCCATAAGGAGTGTTTTATAGAGATATAACCGAGAAATTCAGACCATGCGAGATGAAGAATGAGAGAATCAAAAGCCATAGGTCGACATAGAATCACCCGCACTGCCTTTTTGTGACCTTTGGATTCTTATTGATTCACCGCAACTTCTTTTGCTTCGCCTTTTTATAGGTAGTTCGCCGATTAACTCAGTCCGTCGAGCGCTTGCCTCACAATACGGCAGGTGTGGCGCTCCTCCTCAGTCTAAAGCCATCCAGTAGTCTAGAGCTAGCGAAGGAATTAAAGACTCCTCCGTTGCTCTTTTTAAGGGGGTATTGTAACGGAAGAGGAGATCGTTGTCTTCCAGAACTTTATAGAATTTATTTTTCTACTTCAAAATTATCAAAATGGTTTTTAATCTTTACAATTTTTTACAGTTTATGATTCACTATTTCTGACAATATTTTCATTAGAACAGACTTAGAACAGAAGGTCGCAGCGGTCAGTATAAACTGCAAAATGGCAGGGGAATAAATAGCAAAGAAAAGAACTGCCAGGAACCCTGTTTTGTAGCATCTAACCACTGAATTTAAATTTTTTGTGTAGGGGGGGGGGGGGATTGGGTCTGAAGATTTTATATAAATTTTGTATAGGGGTTAGGCTTTAAGGGGGGATTGATCCAGGTAAGGGGTATAAACTTCTCTAAAAACTACGACTACTACACCCTAAAACTAACGAACTCCCGTTACAAAGAGAATCATCAGAATCTTCATCAAATACACCAACCCAATATAAAGCTTTTGGTAATCCTTTTGCATACTACCACCCCCTATTTTTTTCGTTCCAGACACTATTAAGTAGCTCCCCATTACAAAAGAGAGAATCATAATAATATTCTTCAAACACAAACCAACCTGATGTGAAGCTTTTGGTAATCTCTTTGCATCGTCTCAATGGTGGTGGAGAGTTGTCGTTGACGTGCTTGAACCACCGGTAGAGCTGAAGCTGGCAAACTCTAAGATGAAACAAAATATAAGTGGTTCTGACATTGATTACAGAACGTAAATTTCCTGTACATGCATTTATTCTAAAATACATGCAAATGGATTCGCACAAGTGAGGTTACACCAGGGGGTATTTAGGACGTTAAATGTACGACATAGACCTGTACACAACCCTGCAGAGCAAAATCTTTATGCGTATAATCCTTAATAGATTATGTACAGATCCAGGTCGTACATTTAACGTCCTAAATAGCCCCTTGCGTAACCTCGCTATAATCAATCAAGTACAGACAAATATGATTCTTTCTTGAACATTAACAAAAAAAAGAGAGTTATTTTTCTACGGATCTTGCACTACAGCGTTTAACTAATCGTTAACAGTTGTACCCAAAACAATTTTACTGACCACAGCGCATTTTGACAAAGTCCCAAGAATATACTTTGTACCCATGATTGACCACGCTAACTGCACCTGATCCAAAAAAAGATTCGGTACACATTTCCAATAACTTCTCTCGTTCTCAGAACAAGAGATAATATACTTAACCACTCACCGTGCAAGATTCATTGTACAAATTACCAGCGATGACGTTGGACGTGTCAAGAGTGTAAGTATCGACTTTGGCTCCACGCAGAATGTCCAGACCGTTCTCGGTGAACGCGTTGACCAAAGCTTGCGTGTCGATTTGGAGGCGCTGGTGAAGGTACAGCAGTTCGTCGTACACAATTTGATTGGACAGAACGCGATGCAACGGTTCAACAATGCTGGGTGGGCATTGTAGATTCTTCATGGAAAGAAAAGGGGATGAATGAAAAAATATAAAAAAATATCAAAATATGACAAAAACTACCGAATTTCACCCAAAAGCAATATCAACTGAAATCTGCGTACCAACATTAAAAAATGAATAACTTCTTCTGGTCCACGTCGTTCTTTAAAATAATCTTTAGTTTATTTCATTACGTAATCCATCAAATCTGGAAATGACTCGTAATGATAAATGTGCTAGAAGAACAAAGAGGTAATCAAACTTACCGGACAAGCTTTGGCCCATTCGTGGAGGACAAGGGCACTGACCATGATTTTGGAGCCTGAGGACGAACTAACGAAAGTTTCAATGGCCGTCTGCAAAAACATCAACGTTTGCCTGGTAGCGTCTTGTGTAAAAATGGCAAATAAATTACCGATGGCCCTGCAGTACAAAGTAAGGGAGGTTTGTTTTCAGAACATTATTTGGACGTCGAAACAACCTTGGATTAACGTCCAAATAACGTTCTGACATTGAAATAACGTTGTTAGGACGTTAAACAACGTTAGGTGCCTGCTGCGAAAGCTCTACCA
Source organism: Tiaropsis multicirrata (assembly GCA_032270745.1). Lineage (NCBI taxonomy): Eukaryota > Metazoa > Cnidaria > Hydrozoa > Leptothecata > Tiaropsidae > Tiaropsis > Tiaropsis multicirrata. Next base: position 11,130 of record JAUJPO010025453.1, on the reverse strand, counting down.
AGTACAACAAAAAGCTTTCAACGACCAAATATACGGTTCTAATCGAACCAATTTAGCAGGCTCGAATACAGAGGAAGGCCCATATAACCAATGGAGGAGAGTGCACTTAACTATCAAATTACCTTATACGGAAACCAATAATTACTCTTTGAAAAAGAAAGCATACCCCCCCCCCTGTATCCGACACTGTTTAGAAAATCTCAAAAAATGATTCGCTAAATAATTTCGATCAATTTTTTTTTTTTGCGCAAACATGTTTCTTTTGAAATACAGTTTAACTCATATAATTCGAACAAAAGTTTTGGCCCCGTCCGACTTAATACAACTTAAAAATTGAACTCCTATAATTCGAAAACTCATTCGAACAAATGTTCTGGTCCCCTGGGAATTCGAACTAAACGAGTTTAACTGTACGATACCTTGCAGCAGTGATTCTGGCAGTGAAGATAAGCGAATCTTGGGTAGCCTGATCCATTGCTACGTTGATGTTGGCTACGTAATATTGTTCGGCGGCGGCGCTTTCGTCCTACAACGAAAAATAAATCAATCAATCAACGTTTTTTATTGTGCGCACGGGCATACATGAAAGGAAATGGGGGAAAATGCAGTCTTAACTTGAGGCTAAATACATCATGGGCTAAACCCTATAAAGTCTCCCTTACTTATAACTTTTTCCATAAAGTCTCCAAAAAGCCCATGCAATTAATAAACTTGGTCTGGGAGACTTCATAGGATTTAGCAGCACGCCAGTGTTCATTTGAAATCATATTTTCTAGATAAAAGTGACAGACTATAGGTTCTACACGATAAAACGAATAAGAAATGTCATCCATAGTTCGGCCCAATAGAACTAATAACACATTCAAAGCCTCCAGGTAAGTAGTTTTCCCTGAAATTCATAAAGAAAGGATCAACCAATAAAAAGTAGCACATAGCTGAATATTCCGTAAATCTCCAGTGAAATAGTTTGTGCTGAGAAGTGTAGAAAATTCGTTTTTCTGCAGCCGCTTCCGATCTCCCACAAAATTTCACCCGCGCTTTTACCACGCTTCGTTTACGCTTATTTTGAAAAATCTAAAACTAGAAACTGTGAATGGGAACAGACGTTCTACGGAAATAAACGTTTGAATTTTTGTAGACATCGAGCCTGTGTACAGACGAATAGTTTTACAACTCCCCTGCTACGAGATCTCCTTCTCAAATAATATAACAAAAGCCTCGAGAGAATAAAATTGCTTTTTTGAAAGGAATGAACATTGTTGTTACCTTCCCTTGTGACCCTCCACCGCTTGTGTTTTGATAGGTCAACAAAGAGTAATCGACAGGAATGTTCGGTGGATGAATGATCAAACGGAACCACGTAGCAGCGTGCCAATTGACCGTTTGTTGTAGGGAATGGATGGGAACGGCTTTCAACACTTTTAACCAAACCTGCAATGATTTTGAAATTAAATGGGCTTTTCCAGAAAAAGGAAATGTACATCCACCGTGTTTAGGATATCAACATTTTCGAGAGTTACCCCTCGGATAACCACTCATTTTCTCCACATATTAATTAGTTGACCCCTCATACAGGACATTGATACCTTCAACAATAGTTGAACAATTTAGCTCTAGGAAAGCCCAGCGTGACAGGTTCAGAACTCAAAATTTCAAACAAAAAACGATCAGACAGTATGACTTTATTACATGAACGTTATAGTGCAGAAAACTTAAAGCAACTCCCCAAATTTGATAACTGGAAAACTCAACGAGCAACAGGGTCGTATTATTCTCAATATTTAAAGTTGGTTAGACGTTCACTAATACAACGAATGAAAAACACAACCCACATTTTGAATCTCCCAATCTCGGTTATAAACCTTCGTCTTGGTTATCTTGATTTATCGAAAATAATATCATACCTCACAGGCCATGGATCGAATCTCGTTGCTTTCTTCTAAAATAATGCGCTGATACAAGTGTCTCATTTGTTCATCCAATATTGCGCTCATCCATGACGTATTCTGAAAGGAAAGAAAGAAAAATACTGATGAGATTACATATATTGGGTTTTTCCAAAAAAGAAATAATACATCCACTGACACTGTTGAGGAACCCCAATTAAAAACACGAATATCCCCTTGGATTTCCAGACCCTTTATGGGGTCGTTTGGATTTCTAAGTTTTTTTTCGTTTACTTCTTGAATGTCCACTCATTTTCCAGATTTTGGTTTGCCCCTTCGGACAGGAGATCAATAGAGTTGATCCTGTAGCATTAATTGAACCAAACAAAAAACATTAACACATATAGTCTTACCTTGGACGAATCGATTAGGATATCGAGCGTTTTCAATGACGACAATCTGACGGACGAGATGTTGTGTCTGAAGAAGGGCCACAGCCTTGGTACCAGTTCGTGAAGCTCCGTCATTGCGGGTAGATTCTCGTTGTTTGTAGTGATAGTGATGAGTGACGAGAGCAACATCATGACGCTGTTGGTGGACGCCGTCAGATCATCCAACTCCAATAGAATGTTCCACAGAATGGTCAGCATGTTCGGAATCTGAAGGTAGGATGAGTTAAAACCATGACCATCAATTTCAGCTCTGGGTTACTTAGGACACGTCTAAAGGTGGGTCCCCTCCATTAACGCTCTCCAATTCTTCCTCTTTACATTCTTGTTATTTTTTTAACTTTCCTTCTAGCTTTCAGAACCCACAAGCTATAAACTATTTTATAGTCAATGAATTGATTCCCTTAGCGTAAGTATGTGGCCATTGTAAGTATTCCCTTTAAGAGAGCATTAGTTTTTCAACTGTATTTGTAGGTGTACCATCGTCCTGCGCCCCTCCCGAGTTTCTTTTGAATAATACTTGTTCAGCTAAATGCCAATGAATTATGATTTACCCTACTCAATAAGAACATCACCAGTTTAGGTCTATCATCATGGCCTTCCCCCTCCTCCCCCCCCCCCTTGTTGAGTATAAAGGGGGTAAGAATTTGAAGACCAAGGGTATCCAAGAAGTTCGAAATTGCCGGCATGGAAATCCAGGGGGCTGGTGTTAAGAAAAATGGACATTCTCAACAGGGGATATGGACTTTTTCTGGAAAATCTCTCATTGCCAGTTCAGGTAAACCATCTTAATTACCTCGTCCTGAAAAGTAGTTCCGAGTTCTTCAGCAACGGGAAGCAAAGAAGCAGCCGCAACTGCTCGAACGTCATCATCGCCGTCTTGAAGGCCTTTCAGTATCCATGGAATGGTGTCTGGTAAAAGCTCTTTCGCCATGTCCTGAACGAAATCAAAAACAAAATAGTAATTTAATAAACATACGCTTCCAAGGTAATAATGCATTGAAAAACTTTTTTAATAATAATGACTTCTTCAGTACTATACCTTTCGTACGGCCAGCATATATTTCAGCCCTAAGAGTCCACCGTGTCTCACTTGCCAGTGTTTCTCTTGCGTCTGCAACTTGATGAGAACGCTCAACACCTTGATGACGCTCCCTTTGGGCATGTGGTGGAGGACGGTACCCAACGTTTGGGCGCATGTCTCGTGAACCGGTGCAACAACCTAGAAAACAAAATAAAGCGGCTTGAGGGAATGAGTTGTGGTCCAGCAGGGAATTTCCAAAATGAAAAAAATAAAACTGAAAATAAAGATCAACAAAGTCTTTTGGGACCAAACTTGAAAAATGGTCTTTTTGGTAGGGAACAGTCGCGTCTGAAGTAGTATTGTGAATTTGTATAAATTATAAATTTTTGATCGCTAAATGCTCTTGATAATAAAATGTGATTGACATAGGTACCAAATCGACAAATCTCTAAATAGTATTTTTAAGACCAAAACGTCAAATCGGCTAGAATTACGTTTCGCTGTATTGAGAAAAGTAACACTAATGGCCGTGGGTACTTGGTATTTTCCAGAAAAAATCTGTACAATACACATGTCACACACATGGGTTTAAGTTAACTTGTTCAATACATAGAGACCTTTTGCAGGTGTTCAGTAAAAACCCACGCCCCCCCCCCCTAAAAAAAAGAAATTAACAATTTAAAATTCATTCAGCATGCAAAATTTAAAGTGAAATAAAAATTGCGTCATTATATACTTCGTCAGAAACATAGTCACCAAATCTATCCAATGCGAAAACACATAGAAGTTTCAAAGCAACATCTTCAAGCCACTCAGTGTTAACATCTATCATCTAAAACAACAAGAACAACAAAAATGTGTCAATGTCAATGAAAAGTAAACTAACAAAAAATAACTACAAATGGACGGGCAGGATTTAAAAATTCATGCAATAAAGTAACGCAAATGCAATGCTTCGCAATCGCTACATCAACGGTCCATATCAAATAAGACAATCTATAAAGGTCACATTTGCTTTTTCTGGATGAGCTTATTGATCTTCTTGAGAAAACCGTAATAAAAACTTTTACTAAAAGCATTTACTAATCATCTCTCCCTTTAATTTCTTAATTTCAGACTTGGCACATTCTTACGAGGTTCTTAATTTTCGAGCAAACCTCAGCCTAAATGTTCTTATTAATTAGGTCCTAATAAAAAAAGTGTAACAGGGTCCAGAGAATAAGAGTCTAAACGCAACATATTGAGCCTCCTTTATCCTTGGTTGTACCTTCATTGCCGGAGTATCTCTTGCTTTGCCTGCAGAACTTCCATGAAGTTTCACAATTTCGCGCAAAGCTGAAGAGGCACCGTGTCTGATTTCCCAGGCAGGGTTGAAAAGTTCTCCACAGAGCTCCACACAAAACGCTTCAAATGGCCATTCGTCGAGCTGAAATCGTATAAATGATGAGAAAACATTTAATAAAAGAGGAAAAGCCCTTGAAATTATTAGAAATTAAAATGCATCTGGACAACAAATTGAAGAAATAATTCTATGGTCTACGTTGTCCAAAGTCCAGATTGTGTAATTGGATACAGCTTGATGGAATTTTTAAACCAAAGTCAAGTTAGACATTCTCTTTTTCACGGGTTTCAAAATAAAAAAGACAACAGTTAAAACATGCGATTACTCCGAACTTTTAACGTGCTTTTAATCCCATGTGATATAGGTAGAAAGGCCATCAGCCAATTATATTCAAATATCATGCAACAATCCCAGCCATAATCCCATAATTTCGATTAAAAACCTGATTTGCTTGCTTATTAAAACAAACATGGGTGGAAAAACGGGGGCAGAAGGCATGAAACGTTGTTTCAACGTCCGAACGTTGAGTTGAATTGAAAACAATACCTCGTCCATGCTCATTGTCCCATCCGAGACATTATCAATCATAATTTTGCCATCCTCACTTGGTTGTTCCACTAAAACACTTTGAGTTCGTCTCTGTTTCTTTTCGGCTGGAACTTCACCAGTATCAAAACTAATAGAAAAGATGTGATTTGCTATAATTTTTTTAAGTTATAAAGTTCTACTAGAATGGGCTTTTCCAGAAAAAGATCCAAATCCCCCACTGTTGAGGATATAGGATTCCAGGGGGGTTGGAAATTTTCAAAACCCTAGGATATATCCAGGGGGTATAAAGAATTTGATGACCAAGGAAAGCCAGCCAAAAATATATAGTACAAAAAAAATTACAATTATTGTGTGATGGTTTTGTTCATATAAAAAAATGCACTAGACCTCCTATTGTCGTTCTCTTTAGATCTTTGCTTGGCTAACGATTTAGCTTTCCTTTTGGCGCGGTTCTTCTCTCTTGAACTCATCTGACCATCCGACGAAATTGCTGCTATTTGCGAGGCGACTATGTCAGCTGCACTCTAAAAATGTAACAATTTAAAACATCAACTTTAACCATATGACAATTACACAAAAAGATGAATTCTTAAATTAAGCAGAAAAGGTCAGGGAGAGCCCTAGAACAAAACTTCAAAAATATCAATGATAACAAGATCGGTTTAGAGGTCCTTGTGCACCTACAACTGTAAAATCTTTATAATAGTTACACAAAAATGAGGTTTGGTTTAGAAGCATTCAGCAAAATACGTGTGACAGGCAAAAGAAAAGAAAGAAGTAGAGAAACAAGAAACTGTGACGTGAAAAAAAAATTTTATTATCTTATTATCTTTTGTTTTTTGTGAAGAAGTGAAAGAGGCAGTCAACATTTAAAGTCAGAACAAGAAATATGGATATAATATTTAATTTATCATCATATTCTAGCTCCAAGACTATCAAAATATTTATAATTGCAGGAAAGTGTTCTTCAATATTTCATCATCTTATTTTATTTTATTCATTTTATACTCATTTACCAGGATCCTAAGTAATACTAGTTACTTGTATTAGCACAGATGACATGACATTAAGCCGAATTTCCTGTATTTTTGCTTGTTATTATGATACAGAATCAACACATGTCTTAAAAAGCTCCTATCAAAGCATCCACATTTAATGGAAATCCAGCTTTATCCCCTCCTCTTTTGTCCAAGTCCATTTGGCAAAGAAAAAAATCCCATTCCTATCTATCCTGCATATTATAATCTTTATCAATATTCATATTCTAGAAAGGCAAGGGAAGCGTCTTATGGAGACTTGACCCTTTTATATTATTTTGAAAAATAACTCACCAAGACATTTCTCAAGATTCAAACAACCTATAATTCTTTAAATATTCTTAAAAGTTAAGCTATTAATTACTACGTCATAATATGCAGACTGTTCAATGGGGAGGAGACAAATCAATGAAAGATAAAAGTAGAAACATTTCGACAAAAAAAAGACGATCAGATGATCAGATGATCAGACTTGTAGCTATCTTATGTGAAAGAATCACCAAAACGACCTCCTTAACCTTACGTCTTCTTTAAGGGACTCTCAAAGGGTATAAAAAATTGTCTGAATAGACTACCTCAGTTGATAGTTGTGACATAACTTTTTTACCACAATCAATATTGCTTGTTGTTACCAGATCGTCATCTTCCAGCATCGAATCAAACCCCAAATCTACATTTCCACCAAAGCCTAGCTTTTTCTTCAGTTGTTGTCTTTGATGAGCTATGGTCTCCGATCGAGACATACCTGAAAGAAAAGGTTCCGCAACTAAAATAACAACACTTGGCTCTCTTAACTTCTGATCCATATTGGTTCTGCATTTTCAACAATACCTTTCCCTGTCTACTATGTGATACTTACATGCAGAATCTAAAATATTTTTTTCACCCACCTGACAGGATAGGATCCTCAAAATCATATTCTTCACCAGCAGATCCAAGAAGCTTTTCACCGCGCTCCAAAACAGTATTGATGTCAAAATCTTCAAACCGTAACTTGCCATCAAGATTGATATTTGCCAACACACAATATTCTAAAAATTCAAAAGGAATTTTATTAGTTCCGTTTCTTAGAGTTTTATGTAGAGATATCGACCAGCTTTAGCACCGATACAAAATGCTTGCTTAATATTAAAGCTATTGCAGGGGTGTAATATAGAGCTATAAAAAAGGGTATGATACAGAATATTTAAAACATCTAACCTTCAGGTTTTATTTTCAGGCCATCAGGATTCCATTCAGGAACGTTCTCTGCTATAGCTTGAATAGCATGAGCAGCTGCAACTCTTGTGTCCCAATTCTTGCTTCGCAAAAACACAAAAACCTATAATAAAAATTACTTCATAACAACCAAACAAAACGGTTTATTTTTACTTTAATTCGATAAAAACAACAATATGGATAAAATTCTAGCATTCATGATAACCTCACATTGCACTAATTTTGTACTTTATTTGCCAAGTAGGTACCTAGGAGCACCCATAAAGACATTTCAATTAATTGAAGGCACCCATTGTGAACCAAGAAAATTGTAATAATAAGTCTTTTGAGCTGCAGATTTAGAAATCCTTAAAACAATTTACAGACGATCAGGTTCACAAATTTTAACCAAACTCAACATTTTTGAAAAAGGTTCCTATGCAACTTCAAAGGTTTGTGTCAAATTTGGGAATTGAAGCAAGTCTCCAGAACCATACATAAAGCATTAATCAAATAAAAACATTTACAGTTTCTAGCTCAAAGTTGAGAATATTGGCTAGACATAATAAAATTAGGATAATTTCGTTTCATTTTCGTGTGCTATGCATTTAGTTTAGAAGAAGGAATCTCTTTGCTCCATTTTTAAACGAGGAATTAGAACTGTATACTTACTCTTCCCAGAAGATTAGGTAGCTCGTGTGGATGTAACTTTTGGATTTCTCCCAACTGTTTTGCGGCAGCTTTTCTTGTAACAGGTGTTGATCCTGTATCAAGGATCACAAGCAAACGATCAAGCCTAAAAGTTATTTAAAAGACAAAAGTTTTTAGGTGAAATCAATTTCACAATCAGGAGAAAGACACACAATCATTCAAATTCAAATGCAGTGGGTCAAAACAGCATTTTCAGGGACATTTAGTCATATCTCGAGAAAAACCTTAGCTCTGGTTTAATTTAAGGGTTTGTTGGAAGGTTACTGATCTAGTAGCTTCATAAAATTGACCTATGTCTACCTTAATAATTTTATTATGACTATGATTTAAACATGTATCCCTGTGAGATCTGAAGATCTACAGGTTCCTTTGACTTCAAATTTTAAAGCGATAGGTGACACTGAATCCTTAGAGTCATAGAATTCAAAATCATATGGTTTGGGGTGTGCCCCTTCCTGGTTTTGGAGATATTTTCATCAAAAGATTAAAAACCCAGTATTTTTCAACCAAATTTCAGTCATTTTTATGGAAATATTTGAGCATTTTACATGATTTAGCAAAGAAAACAGTATTTAATGATTGGATTTGTGTTTTTCTATACTTAACAATACATTTGCCACATTTCTATAGTATTTTCAATACTTTTTTGCAATTATAGAGAAAACATTTTTGGTCATTAGGCAGCCATCGAAAAATAGTTCTGTTCGCGTCATAGAAGGTCTCAAAAAATGATGCGGGCGGGCGGCCGGAAAAATTTCCGTTTTTTTTTTATATCGCCTGAAACGCCCTACCCCAAAGAAAAAGTAACACATTTGAAGAACTTAGTTGTTTCTTCTTGATTTTTCCCGGATTTTTTCTGCATCTCCGTACCGGAAAATCAGTGAAAAATATGATGCGGGCGAGCGACGCGAACTTTTTGCTAAATATTTGGCAACTTCAAATAGCTGTAAAATTACAATGGATGATTTTTTTAGAATTTTTCTTTTGTCTTTAAATCAGCTTATCAGTTTATTAAGGAAATTAAAAATCAGAACTAGAAGGATGAGTTTGATGAGAAATAATGGCCCCGCCTTTTGACCCACTTTCAAATGGCTGTTCTTTCTTTCAGTCAACCCAATCAAACAAAAAAATTGAAATTGTGAATACTGAAATGAATGTGACAATTGGCTGTTTCATTGTCAAAAATAGTAAAACACGAATTGAAATTTATCAAAGATTCTAAATTGATTTTTTAAATTTTAATTGACATCTTAATCGAAACGAATGTGTTCAAGGTAGAAAGGTATTGTGAATTTGGTTTTGTTGTATCTGTAGGTTAGGTATTATCTTGCAAAGAAATGACAACACAATTAAACAAAAATAGTTGGCATTCAACTAAATTTTGACAACAGAAAATTTCAATTGACACTACCTGGTTATAATACCAGCATAAAACAATTATGATATATATTTTGAACTTGGGAGGAGTAGATACAAAAACATGTAAAATATACAAACCGTGTGGCCATTGTTTACTTCCTATTCCTGCACATCTTTTGAATGCATTATTAAACTACCCTAAAAGAATAGTTGGTATATGAAAGTTTTGAATTTTGGAAAAAACTTTGATTTAATAAAACCTTTAAATGAAGATGAAATAAAAGAATTATCTTCCCTTTTACTTTGAAAATATTTCAAATGTAAAAAGGTAAGTAAAATATTGAAACAAATTCATTTAGAGCAAAAAAACTACCCCAGCCAGATACTAGGTGATCACATATTTCTAAAGGAAAATGATCACGTATTTCTGAAGGAAAACGATCATGTATTTCTCAGTGAAAATAATCAGGTATTACTGAATCTGAAGGAAAACTATCATGTATTTCAGAAGGAAAAGGATTATATATTTTTCAAGGTAAAAGGTCATATATTTTTCAAAGAAGATGATTATGTTTCTCAGTGTAAATGATCACGTATTTCGGAAGGAAAATGAGCACGTATTTTTGAAGGAAAATGATCATGTATTTCTCAAGGAAAATGAGCACGTATTTTTGAAGGAAAATGATCATGTATTTCTCAAGGAAAATGATCACATATTTCTAAAGAAAAATTATCATGTATTTCTCAATGTAAGTGATATTTCTCAAGGCAAATGATCATATATTTCTCACAGTGTAAATGATCAAGTATTTTGGAAGGAGAATTATCACGTATTTCTGAAGGAAAAATATCATGTATTTCTCAAGGAAAATGCTCATGTATTTCTTAAGGAAAATGCTCAAGTATTTCTCAAGGAAAATGCTCATGTATTTCTCAAGGAAAATGCTCATGTATTTCTCAAGGAAAATGCTCATGTATTTCTCAAGGAAAATTATCACAAATTTCTCAAGGATAACTATCACGTTATTCTCAAGGAAAATATCACGTTATTCTCAAGGAAAACAATTGCATATTTCTTAAGGAAAAACTCTCCAGGAGATAAACATGTCAAGAAATTAATAATAAATTTAGATTCCATGGTTATGAGGGAAATTAGAGATCACTGAGTAAATCAAAAACATGACAAAGGGATAATAAATTCAATTATACTAAAATTTCACGAAATCAAGCATTGGAATCCTGGTTAAAATCATGCTTTAGATAAAAAAAAACAATCAATAAATTTGAATTATTATGAATTAAAAACACTAAAACGTTAAGCTATTAAAATGATACATATTTGATCTACTTTATTCGCATTAACTTTAGCGAATTGGAAAAGTTGCAAAATTTTGCAAGATAAACTTTCGAATATGACAGAATTCCTTGACATAAGGCGGCCATCGAAAATATGTTCTGTTCGCGTAGCCCGCCCGCATTACTTTCAAACCTAAAAACCGAGAAAAACCCGCTTCGGTGATGCGGTAAAATCTCGGGAATTTTTTTGCCGTATTTTCGATGGCCGCCTATATTAAAT
>JAUJPO010025342.1:3265-19242 GCA_032270745.1 Tiaropsis multicirrata | reverse complement strand
GCAAAAACGTGACGAAATTTTTGGGAGGTGACGTAATTAGGTCCGACGAATAATTTAGTCCGACGAAAAATAAGTCCGACATTGTTTTGTCCGATAAGGTATACCAAAAAAATATTTTAAAGTCCTTTTTAAAAGTTTGCATTTGTTTCGATGAAAATCTTGTTTCGTTGAATGAAAGACTCCTTTGTAACCGAAGTATATTTAAAAATCATCATTCGAATTATTTTACAAATGATTTTTCAAAATTTAATTTATCTTTTTCTTGGATTTCAAGTTTCTGTCTAAAAAAATCAAGTCTCTGATTATTATTCTCTTCTCTTATTTAATCTGAGCTGAATTTTATTTTTTTGTCATCAAACTCGAAAATCTCTTTGTGGATTTTGAGAAAAAAAAACGATAAAATTTTGGGGTCAAATAGAACTAAATCTTGAAATAATTCTTATTTTATGAGGGGGAATCTCAAGCCCACAAATCTCAATTTTCTTTTTTTTCTTTTTTTGGAGGAAAGGTTAAGTTTTCAAACTTTTTTCTTACTACAGTTACAATGAAGATTATTTGGCAGATTGGTTCTATTTAAAACTAATTTTTCTTGGATTTAATTCAATAAATTCACATGTTTTATTGAGAGAAGAAACCTCATCCTTGTAAAAGCGATTGTCAAGACCTGCCTTCAGGACCTTTTACGTCGTTCATGCTACATCCATACGACGTCTGATTTTTCGAATAACGTTATCTTAAAAAGGAACTTAAGCGAATCAAAGTAAAGAAGAAACATTTCTAGATTGGAATCAGTTTTAACATTTCTAATTTGAAACACAAGGGTATGTTATGCATGAAAATAATTTTGTGGCCAAAAGAAGATCAGCTGTTATGCTATTGGAAAAACAGACCTGAGTAGAAAATAAGTCTTTCCCTGAAGTTTTCCGTTTTTAAGCAGAGTTACAGTTATATTATTCTTGTGGATCGACGTCAGTCAGTCTCACAACACACCCGTTGTGTCGTTCACCGACCAGACACGTAGCGTTATTCCAACCTTTCAACGTTTCGTGTCATTTTCATACTTAACGGGTTGATGGATTAGTATTAGTAAAAAATAATCATTTGGGCATCGAAAATTGCCGATCGCTGCGCCGTATTAGTAAATCGCTAGTTTAAATACAGTCGGAATTTAAATTTTCGTTTTTAGACAGAAACTTGAAATTCAAGAAAAAGATGAATTAAATTTTGAAAAAAATCATTTGTAAAATAATTCGAATGATGATTTTTAAATCGACTTCGGTTACAAAAGAACCTTTCATTAAACTCGCTGCGCACGACCTGCGCACGACCCAAAAGCACACGTGACTAACCCAGCAGACACGGAACATTGTTGTCTGTTGGGAATGAGCAACATTTCCCTTCTTTCAACATGAATGTTCTTACAAAAAAAATGTATCAAAACCAAAAGGGATTTTTTACACTATAGTGCAGACACTTTGTTATGATTAGGAATCATCTAAGCGGCTTCTAGGTTATCCCCTTACGATTTAAGAAAATCAGATTCATTTTCGTTGTATTTTCTTGATCCAGGATGAGGTCAGTAAAAGGGAATCTCAACTTAATGCATGTTTCAGTCTTGAAATTTTGGAAGACAGTATGGTAGTAGTTAGAAGTAAAACTGGTTTGCTTTTAGAATTCAACTTTTTCTTTTTGGATTTCTGATCACATCGCTTGCTTACTTACTATTTTCATTTTGATGTTTGCCTTGCTCACCACAGCACAAACTGGGCAAAATAGCCAAATCCGCATTTGGGTTAGCAAGAAGAACCAGCATGCAATTTGCATGCTGAAGCTGTCACAAGCCTGATCGTCACACTGGAAAATTTGTTTTTTGAAAATATCTAAAAGTTTATAGCAGTTAGAGAGTGTGAACAATAACAAAACAATGTATTTAATTAGTAGTGCCGCCATTGAACTCTTTAAGCCCTGAGGAAGGCCCCCTTCAGCAGTTTGCGTCAACGCTTGTGATGTTTTCTAGCGTAATGGCGTGATTTTAACTTTGGCTTGATCGCGATTTGATGAAATTTTAAAGCGTGATGCGTGATTACACAAATCTATGCATAGTTGATGAGGTTTGACTTGGTCATTTATCGCGATGCGTGATTGAGCATGAAATTAAGCGTATTCGTGCGATTTGGGTTCCTGCTTGGGCGGGCCTCCTAAGTTTCTAAGGTAGAATGACCTGTTTTTTGCTGTGCGTGGCATGTTTGTTTCCCTGTCATTAGTTAATCCGCCTTAAATAAATGTTTTTCCGTCAACTTTTAAATAGCTTTGATTCTATAACAATCCCTCCTATTTCTATCACTCATTAAAATTTAATCGATTTTTTTATTTATGATTTTAAAGAAAAATTCCTTGAATAAACTTCACCGCCCTTTTTAGTCCGAATGTCAGATTCCATCATTTTCGTCCTTTTTTTCTATTTCCCTTTTTTTTGACTTCTTGATTTTTAAGGACAATATTATTAGACTTGAAAGTCGAAAGTTTTTATAATTTCTTTTTTAAATATGTATAAATGATTTTCCTTTTTTTTGAAGCAAAAGTAAAATGTTTCTTTGAATTTCTTAAGCAATACTTTTTTTGTCAATTTGGATGTTAGTTTTTTGACAAACAAGCAGACATAAAATAAAGTTTCTAAGTAGGAAGTTTGCTGAAGTTCAGGTTGTTCGCAGGTTGTGCAAAGTCAGACAAATTCTTATTCTGGTTTTAATATAGGCTGGCGAATCGACGTTACAATAGCGCTACACCTTTGCTGTCTGCATTTATGGACCGGCAAATTAAATTTTAGGACTGGCAAAAATCTTTATATTTTCTAGGTCTTTGGTCGGCGTGTTCACCGTACGCCGGCCAATAATAAGAAATGGACCATACGTGTTTGACCATTTTTGCCAAAAATAAGGGATTCAATTTCCTAAATTTTCTGAAAAATTCGAATTCTAAAATTTTCAAAAGGTTAAGGAACGCTGCGAGAGAGGGATTTTCAATTTTGGTGTTTGAGCGACCATAGAATCTGTGATACTGCTAGAACTATTGTTATATTTCTTATTATAGTTATACGCCCTTTCTATGAAATGTAAAAAAAGAGATGGAAACGATTGCTAATTTTCACCTTCCCTTTTTAATTTTGATACTAGTGGATACTAAATAGTTAATATTAATATTATCCTGCATAAATTTCCCTACAACCAGATTGAAGGTTGGTAACATGTAACCTATTTATTCCTCAAGCTCAACGGGTTAAAAAAAAACAAGAGCTTCCCTGTAGGCAGGGAACTTTGTTTTAACATCCAAACAACGTTGTTTCAACGTCAGAACATTTTTTGGACATTGAAACAACGTTGGAGCAAGGTTTGTGTGTCTGCTAAGTTTATGTATTTCCGGTGTGCTCACCGTGAAATAACCAATTATGACGCTGTTCTTCTTATCTTTTTTTTCTTTTTTCACTTTTTAATTTTCATTTCTTCGTGCTTTTTATAAGCACATTTTTAGTGAAGAAGGTAAAAATATATCTAAATGCGGGAGTAAAACCCGGTATTTGTAGTTTAAAAATACCTCAACGTATATCACAAGGAATATTTCACAATGTTAAATAGCGAATCAAATAAATCAAATAGTACTTGATGAAGGTCATGTTTCTAAAATTTTCTTTCTGAGCAACGATAAGTGTATTATTCCAAACAAACAAAATTTCACTATTCTTATAAATTAGTTTTTCTGTATTAAGGATAAGGACCTTCTTTATCAGTTTATTCCTCGAAAAAAAAAAGGTTCCTTAATATTTTCATTTGATCTAATTCAATATAATACTGACTTATCGCATCTCTCATATTTTTTAATAATTTTCTCTCATATATGTGTTAGGTGACTAACAACAGACAGTGGAGGTAAATAATTTGGATTATTTTCATTTTATAAATCTGAAAGAAAAACGGGACAGTATAGCTCAACATTGGAGACATTTATCTCAAAAATAAAAGCTATAATTTTAATCTGATTTTGAATAATCTAACATTAGAATTTATTATGTTTTCTAAATTCTTCTGACTTCCTACTTTTTGACCTATCTTCAATTTCTTTGATTAATTTCATTCTAAAAGGTATTGTTTTAAACAACTCTTGAACTAATAATAACTGTTGATAAAAAGCCTCTAATTATGCTAGCAAATAGGCTTGATAATAAAAGTCCTTGGCGAATCATGTTTTTGGGTCAGTTTGGGTCGGACCACCAAAAGTTTGAAAACTAATATATAATTTTGCTGAAAATTTTTGAATTTTTGAATTTTCGATATGGTAATATCTCAAAACTGCTTGGTCAGTCATACATCTATGATAAAAGTGAACCATTTTTGCCCAGTGGAAAATTAAATGTAAACTACTGACTCCTGGGGGTACTGACCTTATAGTCCTTATGGAGTGTGCCGCTGGGTTTTAAAAAAGTGGGATAGATTTTATTGATTTGCAAAAAGATTCTGAAAAAGGGACCCTGGATGACCCTCAATATTTTTCTCAAATTTTCAACCCTATAACCCTATACGAGAGAAGGGTTTTCAATTTTCTTGTTTTTGCGACCGTATAGTTAAAAAAGTTCGAATCGAGGCTTTGTCATCTGCTTGGGTAAAGAGACAAAGGGTGTTTTATAGAAGAGGATAATTCAAATTGCGTCAGGAGTTAAGGAGTTAAATTCAATTCCCATTTATATAAATCTCAATTCAAAACCCGGGGGGGGGGGGTACTAGGGTTGAGGGATGCTGGGTATGTGCGGACCAAACTTCCGGAACCCGACCCTTAGAGAGACTAGCAGATTCTTTTTTTGGCCCTTAGAGAGACTGAATGTAAAAAAAGAAACCCTTAGAAAGACTCAACGTCGAAAAGGGAACCCTTACAACAATAATAAGGGTCAGTCTACACTAAAACGTTGTTTTATGATGTAGAGCGCAGTTAAGTTCGTGTTAAAAAGGGACCCTTAGAGAGACTCAATCGGTGATTTTACTGACCCTTAGAGATACTAAGGCGTTTTTACCAACCTTTAGAGAGACTCGGGAAGCTTTAAAAACCGACACTTAAGGTTCGCACATACCCAGACATTTTTGCCCAAGTCCAAGTCCCCCCCCCCAGGTTCAAAACCCCTCCAGTCTCAGTGTCCCATAGGGGTACCCGAACCTCAATAGGGTCAAATAGTAAAAACTCTTTCGCAAACTCACTGGTAATGTTTTTCAAGTGGGATCATAAAAAGCTATTGTTCGTTCATCATATTTTCAATGGGATGGCTCTTTGTATTTGTTTTTATCACTGGGGTTGAGAAGTAACATCTGATTTTCACTGGGGACAAACAAATGGCAATCTTTCCACTTGGTTGGTGAGTGGGGTGGATTCCAGTGGGCCACAGAGAAAGGAATGTATATTTACCTTAAATGTTAAAATAATAGCTACCGTGTGATGACATCGTATCACTGAAGCGCTTATTCTTTACAGTGCTCTATTTTTTGCAAATTCTTTTGAAATAAAGTTTGCGCTCCGACCAAACTCTTCCCATGAAAATTAAACTACTAAAAATGAACAAGTCTAGACCAAGCCTATGCATATCCTTTAAACACCCTAGGGTATGCATCTTGTATTTCAGATAAAGGGAGGGACATAAATCATAGACTCAAGTTATTCTTCTTTTATATTATATAATTCTGGGTAGTTGATTTTTTCTTCTTCTTCATTTAGAGGTCTTGATTGCTCCTTATTAATTTCCTCTTTTTAAATGGAACGAATTTCCTTTTGATCATGTTGCTCTTCTTAGCATGATTTATTTTGTACCATAATTTGGGGCGTATTACAACGCCCATTTAATTAAGCGGTAGATATTAGCTTTTCCTGTTATGATGATCTATATATTTTAGATAAAAAAATCGTTTTAGAAACATCAAGAAGAAGATACTGTAACTTCTTTGAATGAAGTGCTCGACATCAATACTATATGTTTAAAGATCTTACGACTATTGTTTGCGGTTTTTGTAGTGTCGTCATTACAACCTAGGTTTTCGATTGCCTGAGTAATTACGATCTAGGTTTTTGATTGGCTGGGTAATTACAACCTAGGTTTTTGATTGGCTGTGTAATCTTTCCCTCTTCAATTTAATTGGTTTGGTTATTGTGATCAAAAATGGAAGATCACGTCGCAGAAGAGAAATTGAAAAGTTATAATCAGACTTTCCAAACGTTGGACACTGACAACAAAGGATTTTTAAAACCCAAAATGATTCGGCAGGCCTTGAAACACGTTGGTTTCAACCCTACAGAAAATGAATTAGAAGAAAGTCTTATTGTAATCGATGAAAATGAAAACAATCGAATTGAACTTGGAGAATTTCTGAAATTAACTTCACAATTAGAATCGAAAACGAAAGCCAAAAAAGAAGGTATCAATTACTTTTCTGTCTGCCTCTTCCCAATAAACGCTTATCTCTTAATAACCACTGGAACGTCAAACAACGTTAAACCGTTTGATGAACGTTAATACAGTGTTGAAAATACGTTATGTGCTTACAGATGGTACTCCATATACCATAAACTTATTTGCGTCATTAATTTCTTAAACCCCCTATCTAAATCTAAAAAGATTTAAAAAGTCACCAAACCATTTTTGATGGTTGATGGTTACTGCAGTTTGGATGAAATCTACGGAATTGTATATGGTAAGTTATCCAAAAAAACATCACAAACAAGACCATAACGTCTGTATGAAACTCCACGTTAATTTGAGCTTTACCATTTGTGTAAAATAGTCCAGGTCCCCAATAACCTTTTTAAAATGTAGTTTTAAAATACATAATATTGGTTTTTGAATTCCTTAATCTGTTCAAACTTAAAAATGAATTGAAGTTCGTGGAAAATTTTGAATCAGAACGCTATCTCCGATAATGGAATTAAATATATGTTTGTTTATTTTTTTCAATCGAGATTTTCAACCTGAAATAATGTTCTTCATTTTTGAATGAGATTGCGGGTTAGATTTGAAGAAAAACAAAATGAACCGTTGGTTTTCATTGGAGAATTGGTAGATTTGTGGGCACTGTTTTACTCAAAACAAATAAAAACTATCCTCAAAACTATCCTTGTTCACACACACCGTTTTTTATTCAGTAAGCGCTCTGTGAAAGTTTATTTCAAACAGTTTGATCATGACTGACATGTTTGTAAAGTTTGCCAAAAATGATAGAATTTTATAGAGCACGGAAGAAAAACTCTTTATTGGAGCAAAAGATTTGTTTGAATATTTTTGATTAGGCTAACACCACATGAATACTAGATGCTTTAAATTTGTTTTAAAGCTTGAAAATCACACATAACACAGTTATAAAGTGGTATTATGGAGTTTTAACATGTATTATTCTAGAAGGTGATACGTTAAAACCTTGCTTGACAGTTCACTTGAATGATTTTATTTTATACAAACATTGATAGATTGCTGATACGTTTCAGTTGGATAAATCCTTAAGCTGTTCAATCGTTAAAATTACACCAAAAATCAAACTGAAGAGAGCTATTTTGACCGAATCAGTATTTTTTTTGATTTCGGATGTTAAGTTATATTTTTATACCGCTGCAGTACTTTGGGAATCCTAAAACTACTATAAAAAGTACCTTATTAGTGGAAAATTGATAATAATATAATTTGAAAGAAAAAGGAGTGAACATTTTGAAATCGTCATTTTGAACTTTTTTTTAACTTGTAATGGTTAACATAACTTTGAGTGAGGAACAAAAGCGTGAATACCACGACTGTTTTTGTTTGTTTGAAAAAGATCGTGGCTACATAAAGCAAGACCAAGTTCGTGACTGCCTGCGACACGTTGGTTTCAACCCAACCGACTCGCTCTTGCAAAATTTACAATGGGAACTAGATAGCAGTAATCAGGGTCGGTTAGGATTTAAGGAATTTCTTGAACTGATTACAAGACTCCTGCAAGAGATGGATCAAGCTAGAGAAGGTTGGTTTGTAGAAAATGAAAATCGGGAAATCGGGAACATTCGGGGAAATTTTGAAGAGAATGTTTTGGAAAGTGATCGAATAGAGCTGAAAGCAGTTATAGAATATTGAGGATATCATGGAGTGAATAATACTGAGTTTAATTCTTCTCTTTCACAGCACGTGATTCGTTCAACGCATTCGACTTTCTTGGTGAAGGATATGTAGCAGCGAACGATTTAAAAGAAGCTTTGTTTTACATCATGGAGAAAGCATCAGAAGAAGATAAAAAAAACATTGTCAAACATTTCAAGTGAGTCTTCTTTTTTTATTCATATAGTTAGTTAATCAGGGAGGCCCAGTGTCGGTAGCAGCCGTACAATGGAGCGCCACACCTGCGGCCAGATCCCAGTGACTGACTTACCATACATCAAATCAGGCTACCTGTTGTGTGCTACTTATTCGTTGAGTAGACGATTGCGGGGATCGAACCTACAACCTTTCGATTGTGAGATGAGCTCTCTACCGACTGAGGTAACCGGTCACATTATTTATATATATTATAACCTTTTAAAGGGTATTAAACCAAATCTGTGGAACTGTTGTAGACAACGACTTTTTTATTGACGATCAACGTGTCGCAATCTCGAATTTCTTATGTCCAAAAACTGTAAAACAAAAATTCTAAAAAGTTAAATAAATATAGATATTCCAGCCTGTACCAAACCCTTCTACCGCACATATCAGATAAAGATTAACAAAATTATGAGACGATCTAGCTTGGTACAGGATAAACTTTGCAATTTAATTTCACTTTTTAGACTGGAAAAGAATCGAAAAATCGAATTTGAAGAATTCAAAGAGATGATAATCATGAAGAAATAACACCACCGCCCCCGCCGCCCTCATTCATAAACGTCTTCTTGCCGCTATTTTTTTCAAATTGTGCAAATTTTTTGTATAAGGAAACTTGTATAGCATAATAATGTTTGATAAACTTAAAGTCATATGGTGATTAACATAAAGACCTTCATTCAAAACACCCTTTCACTAACCGCCCTAACGCCCAATGCGCCTTCAATTTCAATATCACAATTCTTTCTGTACACAGTAAACTTCCCAATAAAGAAGGTATCCATCAACTAGAAAGTGTCCGTTTTTTTTTACTATTTTAGTACTATGAGGGAAAATAAATCTTTCTTTTCGCTATTTTGAGGTCTTTTAGAGTGTCCCTTAAATATAAATAGAGGGTTTGGAGATTAATGATGGTCCTGTTCACTCCCCCCACGCAGGCACGGAACGTTGTTTTAACGTCAGAACGTTCTATCTGGCCGTTGAATAAACTGCACGTGTCTGTCTGCTGGGACATCATCGAAGTTTGGACACTTCATTGCCATGTCTTAAGGCTAAGTACCCAAGTTAAGTTATTATATTGAATAGAAAAATTCACTGGCTGTATTTCATATCGAAACTACTTTTGATTGGTCAATTAACATTGTGTCACTAAATCTAATACCCAGTGAAATAATCATGGATAAACGTTTCATTATTGCAAATTTTTATTGTAACACGAATGTTTTAGATTTGTAACATGTTTTTTTCATAATAATAAAGTATGCATAGTATAATTCAATTTGTTATAAAAAAACAAGAGCTATCAAATTAGCAGAATTTGAATAATTCTTCAATTTACTAGATGCTTCATCTTTCAGGCCTCCGCAAACAGGCCAACATTTCGACCAACATTTTTTGCGATTTTTTTCCTTTGCTTTGTTTTCAATGTTGGAACCCACCGCAAACCGGCCAACATTGTTAGCTAACTTGTTGGTCTGTGGCTGTTGGTTGAAATGTTGGCCGGTTTGCGCCCTACTTTATATGTTGCCTATGTTAATACTGTACCACCAGCCACCACTGACCAAACATGGTGATGTGATAAAATTCACCTCTTTGGCCCAAACATTGGACAAAGAACTATTCACCTCACCTATTAGGTACTTTTGTCCGACTAAAGAATTAAAAACAGCTTTAAGCCCGATTTTAGCCGGTCAAAAATATTGGTTGGACAAAAAGCTTTAGTTATTTTTTTGCCCAACTAAGTTTTGTCCAGTTCATCGGTTCATCACGTGACCCTATTTGAATGGTACAATATCAATAGTCACTCGATATTGAAAATCCTCTGGTCTACAACAACATATAGAGAATCGATAAAAAAAGTATAACAATACAGCTTAGCCGACGGGGGGGGGGGGTCACTTAGACAAAAAAGGTACGGGGTGTACCCTTTTTTGCTTTCGTGAACCCCCGGTAGGTTTTGCAAAAACACGAAAATTAAAATCCCTCCCTCGTAAAATCCTCCTTTGAAAATTTGAGAAAAATATGGAAATTTTGGGCAAAATACCCAGCTGCGCACCCCGATCGGACCATCAGGTCAGCTCCCCCCCGGGACAACTTACAGCTCAGAAAAATGTCAAGTATGGTTTGTGTGTCCCACCAATGCATGTGACAAGAAGGTAATTAAAAACAGTTGCGTGGTTTTTATAGCATATTTTTGAGAGAAATTTGCAATTGATATTTTTTATTGGATTTATTGGTATTTTCCGATGCAAATCATAATCAAAGTACTTTATCAAATTTATAGCAATCAATTAGAAAGCCATTTGCTTTAACGTTGATCATGTGATATAACTCAAACATTATACAAAGTGAGCCTGCTGCATCACACTGAATCAGTGACAATGGTTACCAAAATCCTTTTCAAATGAAATTATATAGCTTATGTCTTGTACATCAGTTATTAAATTAACTTCCACAGCTTAAAAGTTTATATCTATCACAATTGGACTGTCAACGTGAAAATTCTTTAATCTAGATACAAACAGTCAGAATTAAGGTTTTACCATGTACATTATACCTCAAATAATTGGTAATTAATACACAATTTAACAGCAATCTATATTCTGAAGGCTATGAACACCTTTCATCTGCATTTCTTCGTTGCATTTGTTTACATTTTGAGTTTTGGTCATTGACTCCACACGCTGTCACGAAACAGTTGATCATGATACTCGTTTGACCATCAAATTTGAATGGTTTGACACTGAAGCGTACTTGTGAGGCGTCGGTTGTTGGGTAGAATTTCACACTGTTATCGTTGTATGGACACCTGTTTGTAAATAAATAGAAAGTAAACAGAAGTTTAAACCAATTTTTATTATTACCCAACAAGTACACAACGTTGTTTCAACCATGGATGTTCCAACATAACGTTCTGGCGTTGAAACAACGTTGTTTGGACGTTAAAGCAACGTTCCATGACTTCTGGTTAATGACATGGACACGTGGGTCTCCCCATCACAGAGTTTTATTAGAGAGTGCGTGAAAGTCATAGTGTCGACTTTTTTACATTTCATTCTTTTCTTTAGCCTTCTGGTTTCTAGGCTCAAACTTTGTAGTTTAAACTTTCCGCTATTTCCAGAAAGTGGCCTCCCAGCTCAGACACGGAACGTCGTTTTAACGTCAAAGCGACGTTGTTCTAACAACATCAAAACGTTATTTGGACGTTGAAACAATGTTAAAACAACTGGCCTAGTGGATATGGCGCTGATCTCTCTTTTCAAACGGCCATATGCGCACACCCGAGCGGTGGCAATTCCCCACAGATAATGTTTACGAAAAATTATGGGCAAAACAGACAGTTGGTCTATAGCCACTGAGTATACTAAGAAACGATAAACGTGTGATATACTCTGCGTAGAGAGTAATGGTAGCGATGTCATTTCATGATTTACTTGTTGCCACAGGTGATGGGTAATGGTCATTGCTCAAAACTCAAAAATAAACCAGAGGCGGATACAGAAGGTACTCAAAATCTTTGATGGAGAGTGCTGACTTCCATATAAGGAATATGAGTAAAAAGCAACACTCTCCGTCAAAGCTTTTGAGAACCTTCTGTAAAGACAAAAAAGTATCAAAATGCTGTTTACCCATCTTTGATGAAAACATGTGTTTTTCTTTTCTCTCGAACATCGTCGGGTTGGTTATATCCGATGCATGTATCCAAATGAATCTCCAAATTGTCTTTGAATGCCGCACTCCTCACTTTCACACCGAAAAACATATCTTGATTTTCATCAATTTCTATCAAACTTTGTTTGTTGAGTTGGGTGAAAGTTGCATCTTTGAACATGTCGATTTGTACTTTGTAAGAGCTGACACCTGTGGATGTTAAGCGCTTGCGTTTTAACCGAATAACAGCCGATGATGAATGAGATTTCTTGAGGACGCATTTCACTTCCTTCTTTAGTAAAGGTCCACGTATGATTCTGGTGCCGTCAGGAACCTTAAAATAATACCATAAATATATTAGAGGCGTAGTGGTGTGATGGTCATCGTTCTCTACTTTCGTCCAGGAGGACGATTCCCACTGCGGTACTACGGTTCACTTGGCAAGTGAACGCACCTTCGCCCGGGTCAACCCATACCATGTGAGAGAAATTGGGTACTATAACAGAGTGTGGGTAAATATGCCAGACATTGTGGTGTGTAGTAGCACTCATCGGGTTCTACGCCTGCGAGAGCAATAGGCTCTCCCGTGTAGTTCGAGTGTCACTACTATATACCACGGTATCCGAGTGTCACGTGCACGGAGCCGGCGATGTCTGGAGAGTGCTGTGATTCCTACTCGAAAAAGAGGAACTCCTACTTCGAAAGGAGTAGGACCCATTCCCCCTTAGGGAGGGCCTATCTATCTATTTATATATCTAGCAAGCGTCTGGTTTTCCTGAGTCACAAAATGCGGGAATTGTGCTTATAAAGTGATGCGCGTGGGCGAGAAATGTGCTTATAAAAAAAAAAAATCTGCGACACGAGAAGTTTGGAAAATATCAAGCGAACGTAGTGAGAGTGTTGCTAGCGTAAGCTGCACTAGTCTATAAATATGTATTACTAGCTGGCAAACCAGCGTCGCATGCCTCAAAGAAGTTACCCTGACCGGCGGCACGTGCAAGAACCTGATTTTGTCTAGGTGACTTACGTAATAAGGTAAACAAAATATTCTTTTAAAGAACAACGAATATAAACAATAAAATTCATTTAAATCATCAGATCTTTAATTATCGCGCCAAATTTCTTTTGAGTGCGCATGCGCCAAATCTAGACATGTATTTAGTTGGTTCACAATTAAACTGCCCAACAGGCACTGAACTTTGTTTTAACGTCCAAACAACGTTATCCCAACGTTAGAACGCACTTTAAAGGAAGAAAAAATCGCAAAAGTTTTGGATTTTACTTTCGCGAATGGGCCATTTGACTATATTTCGCGAGAATTAACTTTCGAGAATGACCTATTTGACTGGGTTTTACAAGAATTAACTTTCGCAAAAAAAAGAAGGTAATTTCAAAATCTGTTACCCATGTTTAGGACACTTTTTATGCCTATCCATATATCTATCCATCTTTAGTAACTTATCGTACATATCGTGTAGACGATATCTGAAGTAAAAACGCTTTTTCAAAACTTGCTATGCTTTTCTAGTGTAAATCCTTCCAAAAATAACGTTTTTGAAAGTTTTTTGGGGCAAATGACAGATTTCGCGGACATTCATCATTTTTCGCGGGAACTAACTCTCGCGAATTTGCCGAAAAATCGCGAACTCGCGAAAGTTTCTTCCTTTAATAAAAAGTAATTTGGATGTTGAAACAATGTTGGAATAACGTTGTTGCCCAGCAACTAACCTTTTCGACAACCTCATTACTGTAGGCAAACTGGTCACCAGTCTCTATAAATTTGGTACCACACCCATTATAAGAGGTGGTCAAAGTCATATAAGCGCCATCGTGTTTTGCGATGCATTTGTTATCGTTCAAATGGAAAGTGTTGGAAGAAGTTTTCTTGATACGAATCACCATACGATCAGCCAAACAATCGACATCAATATCATTACCTTTGAGATAAATGATTACATTCAATACCTATAAGTTTGTGGTAGGTACAGTATTGGTAATGCAATGGGTGAATGAAATGAGGAATGTCATGGGAATCTTTAGGAAATTGATTGATCTATCTGTTAATTAATATGTTGGCAGTAGACTGAAAAATTAGGTATTTCTATTGCAATCTATTATTTAAGTAAACAATTGAAGAATTGAAGGTTCCGGAATGCAACCTTTAAAGTTGTGGCCAAATTTTAATGGAAAAATGGCAATTTGTAAGGGGGTGGTGTCGCCAGCAATTCACTTACTCTTATCCTTGATCTCTTTCACAATATCTGCTCGTTTCTGACGTCGAATTGTAGATTTCTTATTTCTCGATGAACATTCTTTCACACATTCTTTTCCTTTGTCGCACACAATAAAATGACAAACTAACTTCGAACGTTTTTTGGGATCAAATTTTTCATGTTTTGTATTTATGGTGACAACATTGTTTGATTGGATGTTGAATATGCCACTATATTCACTACTTCGCAATGAACGTCTAAAATAAAGAAAGATTTCAAGTTACCACAATATTTTTCTACAACTTTACGTGTTCTGAAAAAAACTCGGCTATAGAGGAAAATAGAACTTTCTGTGAAATTGAAGATTTGAAGGAATTGGGGATGACTAGGCATAGCTGGAGGGTTTGAATTATATTGATAACCAAGCAGGCACGTTGAGACCATGTCGTTTTTTAGTACAAAAGTCTCTAAAAATTGCTTGAATAAAAGAGACTAATCTTTGTCTCGATGCTTTGTTCTCCAAACTCGTTTAAGAGACTTTACTACGGAAAACTCTAATGATTCGACAAAAAATCTGAACCATGACGCTAAAACGCTTGAATAAAAGAGTACAGTATAACTTACCCGTTTCGTAATATCGTTTCTCTCTGTTGATACCCAAAAGAACATTCACTAATGACGTAATGTGAACCATAACTTTGTTTCATCTTAAAAGCTAATTCGTCGTTTTCGGCGCTCTCAAGTCTTGTGATCTGAAAGGGTCTTATTTTGTTAGAGCCTTGTAAAGCTGATGCGTCACGTGGAATCATAACTTTGAAAATGACGTCAAGGTTCTCAACTTGTTCCACGTGTAAAAAGCGAAGACATGGCGGTTTCAATCTGTATTTTCCTAAAAGATTAATTAACATTCAGAATGAAGGTTATTTTTCATGTAGTAACATCAGTCATAGAGTCAATAAAGCGATGAGGGAGAGAATTACAAGAAAAAATATTCAAACTTTGCCTTATGATGAAAATGAGGTCTAGCCTGTAACAGTTTTTTTTTACTCTTCATGCAGTTGAGTTTCATGCAGGCTAAAAAAAGAAGAAATGAATTCATACCATTTCGTAGTTTAACCAATTTAAAAGAACGTCTTTTACGTGACTTGGCCACACTAATTGCATTTTTTGCTCCTTCGTCTTGGCATTTGTTACGGCACTGTGGTGACTCGTCATTTTTATCACAAACCAAGACTTCACAATGTGAGAAAAAGGATCGACTGTTCGAATTGATGAATTGAAAGCTTGTGATACTAAAGCGTGATAAACCGCCTGCAGATGACTTGTAAAATTTGACTGTTGGGTCGATAGGACACCTGAAAAGAATTGACCCGTTTAGTTAGAGAGGTTGTACATTTGAGACTGCCACACAAGTTTTCCGTACCTGGTGTCCCAGAAAAAAGTTTCGGTCTTTGGCGGCCTCCTGGAGTCGAAAAAAAAGTTCTTTAATTAACATTTTTATTTCATTAGAAAGTGGAAAGTCTAACTTAAACTTTGAGGTATAACCTTTTAAATTCGGTTCAGTTTTCACCAAGTTAAAAGCTTTTTAAGAAAAAAATCATATTTCGAAAAGTTTTAAGAGACTTTTGTACTAAAGAATGACGTGGACTTAAATTTGAAGTTGAATTATATGAGTATATCCATCCTTGGAAAGTCTCTTTTACTATTTTACCCTCAAAAGAAGACACTATATTAGACCCGGGGGGGGGGGGGGCCCTCAACTT
>JAUJPO010025231.1:0-19254 GCA_032270745.1 Tiaropsis multicirrata | reverse complement strand
ACAGTTAATGCTCATTTTCACATATGTTATAGAAAACAACATGAAGAAGACATGGTGTAAGTTTCAAGATTTACTGTTGTTGCATAAAGTTGCAAATGAAGATGAAAGATCTTTAGTCTCTACCGGTCTCATATACGGTTACTTTTTAGCGCATGCGCAAATAAATGCGAAAAAACAAAACATTGAAATGGGTACGGTTACGGAAAGTTTGACCTGCTATCTTGTTCAAATTTAAAACGTTTGTCGAGATGGAATGTGTGGAGATAAAATATTTCTGAAATCAGATAGTAAAGTGGCTTTTTGAAGAAAATTCTGTATAGTTTTGACAAATGAGTGTTTATAATATCACAATATCTTATTTAATTCTCAAAAAAATAATTTTTATCAATAAAGATTTAGAAAAATGTGCTAAAAGTTAGTTAAAAACAAGAAGTGAAGAAAATCTCAAATTAAATCCCAGGATTTATCTCCAAAAATACGAATTGGATCATCTATGTGGGTCATTTAGCTAAAAATACTTGAAATTTGGCTGTTTCCAACAATATGGAAATTGATATTATATTGTAGCTTGTAATAATGGTTTTTTAAAACTATTTTGATTTGAAATTAGTATTCTTAAAATTTGTTAATTATGTTTTAAAGCTTTGATTGACTTTATATTCCTCCTTAACCTTTCCAGCCTGAGTGACGTATATATACGTTCCAAAACACTCTATTTACCATACTGGACACTTTTGGTCTAAACTTCTGACCACTTGAGATTTAAGAGAAAAAAAATCTGCTATTTTTTGTAGCTGAGAAAAAGAGCTTTCCAATGATATCATGGTTGATACCTTAAACTTGTTCCCCTGCCCAGAAATCCACTCAGAAAGTTTACTTTTTTCAAAAATAAAAGTTGAATTTTTGACTATTTTCAAAACATGTTGCGCGCTGAAAAGGTTAAGGGTACACTTTGTCGCAGATAACTAAAGCCAATTTACCTGCTTTTTAGGCCCTATCAGAAACTAGAAAGAAAGATTTC
Organism: Tiaropsis multicirrata; assembly: GCA_032270745.1. Taxonomy (NCBI): domain Eukaryota; kingdom Metazoa; phylum Cnidaria; class Hydrozoa; order Leptothecata; family Tiaropsidae; genus Tiaropsis; species Tiaropsis multicirrata. The sequence continues at coordinate 18,233 of JAUJPO010025231.1, read as the reverse complement.
TTATAGTTTTTGCAAAAATGTGCTAAAAATAACAAAAACTGACCCTATCAAAGCAAATTATTTTGAATTTGACGAATTTGGGACCCTTGCAGAGACTTCAAAATAAAAAAAAAACGATTTTTGGAACCTTTACAAGGGGACCCTGATGGGTGTAGATGCAAAAAGATACAGATAAATGTCTTTCAACAACGTCATAAAACGTCGCATGAATGTCAAAAGAACGTCAATAATAAAACAACACCACAAACCTCCTTTTCCGACAGTAGACGTATGCCAATACAATGACCATCAATATAATAAGCGACAGAACGCCAATGATGACATAAATCCACCACATATAATTGTCAGTTGAATCACGTGATCGTAAGGTGTCTGGTAGTGTACCGTTGACTGAAGAAAATGGGATAGAAAACATTGAGTTTTTCCAGAAAAATCAATAATCCCACTGTTGAGGATGTAAATTTTGCTTTTTAAACATCAGCCCCCTGGTCTTCAGATTCTCACCCCTTGGATGTCCTAGGATAATAATTTCGGAATCCCTGGACATTCTATTTCCTCAACAGGGAATATGGATTTTTTCTGGAAAAGCCCATTCTTTGCCTGGGTGCGATAGTCATTCTTATAATGCAGATTTAAATGAATGACTTGTAGAAACAAAAGGAAGTTGCAGAAATGAATTTTACAGACCACAACGCCATAAAAATGACACAGTTCAACTTAAGGGGATTTAGCTTGATAAATGTATGCAAATCTACACCTATTTTTGCTTTGGAAACTAACGTAACATAATAAGGTCTCTAAAATACACGAAAGTCCTTCCTTTGATTTGGATTTTTGAATTTACTGCCTACCTATGGTGCAGTTACTTTCTTCTACCATCCATCCTTCTAAACAAATCTTTTCTCCTTTATCCCCACAAATAAAATGTCCTTTATCCGTCGTATTTTGTGCCTCGCAAAACTTAATTGTACAATTCAATCCCTCATTTGTCCATCCGCCAATACAAATCTTGTCTCCTGTCTCTGCGGCGCATGAATAATGTCCATTTCGATCGTCGTTTTGTGGATGACATTGTTTAACAGTACAATTCAGTGTTGGGTTCGTAAAATCATCCAAACATATTTTGTCCCCCATTTCTGAACACCTGTAATGTCCTTCAGAGCCATCTTGAGGTGAACACACTTTCACCAGACAGTTTTGTGTAGCATTTAACCAGCCATTAAGACAAATTTTATCCCCACTGGGGCTACAAGAGTAATGTCCATTTTCATTGTTTTGAGGCTCACAAAGTTTGATGGTGCAATCTGTGGACTCGTTTACCCAGCCATCAAGACAAACTTTGTCACCTAGTCGTGAACATGCGTAATGTCCAAAGGTATTGTCTTGGGGTACGCAGTATTTAATGATGCAATTAAAAGTCTCGTTAACCCAGCCTTGGAGGCAAGCCTTTTCACCTTTGGAAGTGCAATTATAATGTCCGCTTGAATTATTACGTGGGACACAATATTTAATGGTGCAATTCGATGCTTCGCTCACCCAGCCTTCAAGACACATTTTTTCACCGTTGGGTAAGCAAGAAAAATGTCCATTTTCACTATTCATGGGTTCGCAAAATTTAATGGTACAATTCAAAGTCTCGTTTACCCAGCCATGTAAACAAATTTTCTCGCCTTTAAATGAACAAGAATAATGCCCTGTGACGTCATCAGTAGATTCACAAAATTTTATAGTGCAATTTGAGGTCTCGTTTACCCATCCATATAAACAAATCTTTTCGCCGAGACTTGAACAACTGTAATGTCCTGAGTAATCGTTTTTTGGCTCACAGAAACGAATGATACAATTTGAGGTCTCGCTCACCCATCCTGGAAGACAAATTTTTTCTCCCATTTCAGTACAATAGTAATGCCCTGTGACGTCATCATTTTGAGGAATACAATATTTTATCAAGCAATTTCGGGTCTCATTAACCCAACCATCACGACAAATTTTGTTTCCTTTAATCGAACAGTTGTAATGTCCCAGAATGTTATCATTTTGCGGCCGACAGTATTTGACCGTGCAATTTTCTTCGGGCTTTTCCCAGTCGTCGAGACACAGCTTTTCTCCCATCTTGGAACAATTGTAATGGCCAATCAAATCATCACGATGAGGTATGCAATATTTTATGGTGCAATTGGTGGTTAAGTCAACCCATCCATCTTAAAAGCAACAAGAAATGTTTCAAGTTCTCAGCAGGCACGAAACGTTGTTTCAACGCCAAAACAACAACATTCCATACGTCAAAACGTTGATTGGACGTTGAAACAATGTCGGAACAATGCCGGGTGTCTGTTGGGTAGGTTGTTGGTTAGTTTAAAGTTAGCCTTGTACAGATCTTATTAAAAGTAACCCACTTAGACTTAGAATTAATTAATTTATCAACTTTAATATTCCAAGTATAAGCATATACTTTAGTAGGCGTACGAACTTTTCGACATAAACTTCTTTCGCGAATTAAAAGAAAAATCATTTTTTGCGAGCATAAACTATCGCAAATAGAGAGTAAAAAACGGACATTTTCAGCTGAAAAATGGCTCAGAAGTGGCAAGTTCTTGTCAAATTTGATGAACAGTATTAATCAATTGACTTCTAATGTTCACTGCTAAACTTAACATATATACTCTTTTAAATTTTAAAGAATTGCCCTTTTCAGAATTTCAAAAGCATAAACTAATCGCGAAAAAGGCCAAAAATTGCGAAAGCTTCTGCTAGTGAAAGTTTGTATACGCCTAAAGTAACAAGTCGTTCCAAAAAGGCCTAAAATGTCCATGAAAAAAATACAAGAACTCTTACCAAGGCATATCCTATCTCCCATTGGAGAACATCTGTAATGACCAGTGTCATCGTCACGAGGTTCACAAAACTTTCTCTCGCAATCAGGTGGTAAGAAACCTTTATCACAAGTTATCCTGTAAAATAAATGAAAAAAAGTCTTCATTAAGCCTTGGCTAAAACAAAATACATATATATGGGTATGTTTATTGAACAAATAGGTGATGAGTTTCAACCTTGAATGAAATTATTGAAATATATTATACAGCAGGGGACAACATCTAACAAAAAATATAGATTTCTCTAATCATGCTGATAATTTTGGCGAAAGTTGCCTAGCAGACACATAACGTTATCCCAACATTGTTTGGACGTTAGAACAACGTTCCGTGTCTGCTGGGTGCAAATGTGGCTTCTTCCTATATTCTGACAAAACAAAAACGCAAACCAACGAAAAATAAAACGACCCTATCCTACCCAGCATGCACCGAACGTCGTTTTAAATTTTAACGTCTAAACAACGTTTTTTTACGTCAGAACGTTATATTTGGACGTTTTTTTTTTAATTGTTATTATTTTTCATTAACTGTCTTTCAGGCTCTTTCATATTTTGCAATGGCTATTCGTCCTATTCAAATAATATAATATTACTAATAGAAATTAGTTATTCTATAAAAAAGACACTGTAAACTTTAGAAAATAAAGTGGTGAAGGATTGAAGACATCGCTATACCGAGATTCATTGAGATAGGAAAAGGTATGAATGGTTTGGAGTTTAAGCAATGTTGGAATAACATGATTTGTCTCCTGGGTAACGAAAAGAGTTACCTGACATTGAAAGAAATCGTTTTCGAAAAGTCCTTTGTCTTCCTACTATTGGTCAGTTCCTTTTTAACATTAACCAATCGTGTTGTAGCTTCGTTTATAGCTTGAGCGCTCAACTTTTCGTTATCTCTGAAGTCAGCGATGAGCAAAGGGCTACTGGTATCATGACTGTCGTACACATCGATTGATACGCCCATAGTTCCCTATTTGCAAATGGTTTGTGATTATTAATGAAATATTTACCATAATACGTATTACTTGATAACGTAAGGGCCCCGTGTAAAAGTTATGTCTTACGAAAAGCTTCGTACTTTTTAATCGGAATAAAGATCTGTTTTATAAAGGCCAACCCTAAAAAAATGTTTTTAGGTCACCTGCCCGCAAAAAATATAATAAACTTTAGAATAGGTGTGAGAATTTCTGAAATTTTGAAAAAGCAAACAAACAAACACGGCGATCTGGTATCGGATTCAATTTTTAACAAAATTTTACATTTTTCAACGATAGAAGCATGTAGGCATTAAGTTTTTGTTTTATCCTTTAGAGATTAAGAATATGAATATTTGGTGAAAATTTGAGTATTCTAGCGTTATCCAAACTGGAATAATCGGGATTCCGATTTTGAGGGATCTAGGCCGGGATAAGGCGGGATAGAGAGGGATCTTGAAAACGAAAGTACCCGATTTTAAGAGCTACATGTATAGAATCGGATTAATTCTTTTAAACTTTGTTCGTATCCAATCTAACCAGTATTGCTGCAGTCTTCGATGGCTTAACAACCGTTAAGATCAATATTATTCCAAATTATAAGAAAAAGTAATCCCGATTTTTAAAGATTCAGATAAAGATCGCCGTGCCACTAACCGGTGGAATATGCAAAAAAGTATAACTGAATAAGAAGGCCAATATATTGAAGTTTTTGGCTCGGGGTCTCGGGGTGTTACCTAATTTTTCTGACGTGATCAAAGTTTCCTATTTTTTTTAATTTTGATAGATAGAATTTGTCAAAATGATCTTTGGTAAAAATTTGACTTGAATTAAGCAAGAGACAATCAATAGATATTAAAATTTCAATATTTGTGACGTCATCGGTATGACTAATAAAGTAAATTGCTAATTATTTGAATATCTTTTGATGGCCTTGCTTGACTAAGTATTTACTATAACAAATTCTATCAAAATCAAAAAAATTTGAAAACTTAGATGACGTCAGCAAAAAATGCAAAAAGCTTTAATGTTTAATTTCTGATGAGGTTATCAAAATTTTGGAAAAAGTTTTGTTGGTCAGCCAAAGCTGAGCATTCATTTAGGCATTATTCAGGAGGTGGCGGGTAGTGAGGTCAGTTAGAATATAAATTGTGCAAATCGTGAAATTTTGCACATAGGTCTAGAATGGTCTATAGATGAAAATTTTTAAGGGAGACAAGTGTCAAATGTCACCTGTCACTCACTGTCAGCATTTGTTGACAAATAATTATGTCACTCCAAAACCCATCATATTATAAACCGTTGGATTCCCAAAAATGTACTCAATGAGAGTAAAAGACAAAATAAGATCGAAAAATGACGTCATCATTTCCAGTAGGATTTTATCAAAATCAAAAGTGTTTTGAATCTTGACATATTATATACTGTTGTAAAGATATTTTAAAGGCGAGCAACTTTTTTGTTTACAAATATTTCTGAAAATGTACTCAATATATACTGTACTCAATGTACTACTTATATTATACGGCAAAAAATACTCAACCTTAGATCGTATTTTCATGTTTTTAGCAGGCTTCTTTTTTCCGATGTCGTAATCTTTTGTAAAGAATTTCAACCACAAAAAAGCCACACAATGAGTGGAAACGGGACTTTAACCAAATGACTGCATAATCTTTTCTTCTTCTATTTCTAGATGATGCATTCAAAATAACGATCGGACTTTCAACATTGTATTTTCAAGTAGTACCAGGTATGTATGTTGAAAGAAACATATCACGTGCTTTTCAAGTGTGTGCCTTTTTATTGTTTAACTCTTTCTATACCAACCAGCTTAAGATCGTTCATCATGGACTAACGGGCTCTTCACCTAGCTTAAAAACTGTTAAAGTTGATGAAATTTGCTTTTGATTCAAGCAAAATGACAGTTTCAGGTCTTTCCATTAGAGAGATACGCCCTGAAAACTTTCTCACTTGCCAATTGTTTAAAATCCTAAATCTTAGTACCTGGCGGTAATGAAAAAGGTAAAACGTAAAATTAGTAGTGAACATCACTACCGTGTCCAGTTTTTTCGAAGGAGTAACATTTCATAAAGAAAACAGGTGATTCAACATTTTTTTGACACCACAAAGGGTTTGATATCACGTAGGTTTTTGTCCCCAAAGAGAAAATTCAACTCAGATTGAGGAACCAGCAATGATAAATGTTTTATTTTTTTTATTTGCAATATATTTCGACTTTTATAGTCACCATCAGGCGAAAAACAGAATAAAAACAAAATTAAAATCTAGAGTAAAAAAACAACATATCAACTACGTACATACATATCTTACTACTTCAAAGATCAAATTAAATGAGAAACTCAAATTAAAAAACCTACATTTTTAAATTTGATTCCCAACTCCCTTGAGTACATACAATTTTAAAATAAACTAATGAAAAGAAAGAAAATTCAACCTTTTCACAACTGCGTGACGGTTATCGGAGATGTTGGATCAGGTCTGATTTACAGGGCTCTCATGGGCGCCAAGTGGAACAGTGGATGGGGGCGATGCAGGGAACAGTCGATAGTTGAGTAAGGGTGTGACGCGGAACGGTCGAATAATCGACGTTTGGGTGCGATGCGGAACAGTGAAAAGGGCAGGAGAAGTAGGAGGAGCAATTCCAGGTCTGTAAATTTAATATTCTCGGTATCGAGGACTTTTTTTGGGGAATGTTTTGTTAAAAGTGAGCTAGAACAAACTTCAAAGGCCAATATCTCATGAGTTTGGTTTATAGATCTTTGGAAGTCTTTTTTATGCTCTTTAGAACCAACGACAACGACAACCTCAACATCTACACCGTCTACAACAACCACGACAACTCCGACAACGACAACAACCACGACTATTACAACAACCACTTCAACGCCAACTGCAACATCAACAACAACTTTGGTATGTGTATTCTATGTTTCCTACGTTTATTTTCTAAAGGGATAAATGGGGAAAATGTACCTTCTTATCAACTCAAAAAGTAGATATTTTATCAAATATTTAATTTCCATCAACTCATTCCATGAATTAGAGAAAATAACTCTCAATAACTCGAACGATTTTCGATTCCCTTTGGGTGTTCGAGTTATGGAGAGTCTACTGTATTTTATTTGTATGGTCGCTTCAAGATTGTTTCATTGTTGAATACCATTAATGGTCGCGTTTACACTGTCAGACATTTGGCAATTGCTTGTTCTATTCTATTTACTTGGCAAATGTGTCTTAACGATGCCAGATGCCAGCGATGGCAAATGAATTACCAAAAGTAGCGAATGAATTGTCTTTTCTGGCAATGCAATAAAATATGATAGAGCTCAAACAAAAGAAAAGTTTGCATTTGTGAACGTTTACACACTTTTTATTCAGTTTTTTTTATACATTATAAAAACTTTACGATTTGCCGTAGCCTCAAGCTACAGCAAACCTTAATAGCTTAATGGCAGCGTTTGGAAGAAGATTTTTCCTGACTTTTCATCGCTTGATTTATGCAAACTGCACTTAAGGGAATCTTTATAAGTGTTGTAATTCAAAAGAGACGATTCCTTGAAACGTTACATAAAAAAAAATCCAAAAGAAAAACAATCAAAAAATCAAAAAATCTATTTCTTTGTGAATTGCCAAACGCCAAATGTCTGACAGTGTAAACGCAACTAATGTTGTGTCCTTTATAAAATGAACGACTTTTTCTATTAATGTTTTCAAGAAATATATTTAACAAAACAAAGAACTTGTAAAAACTCCATATTAACCCATTCTATAACCATGAGCTGCTCTTTTCGTACGGACGGCTGCAAACTCCGGTAGAGATAGCAACGTAACCAATCATTAATAGAGAACATCTATTCAATCTTATTGGTTCCCGAGCGTACAAAAATTTCACTAATTGTACAATTTGTTTTGATTTAAAAAATAAATGTCCGACTTGCCTGAGTTGAAGCACGTATAAACAATTTTTGCTTTGCCTGTAACTAAATTCACTTCCGTAACCATAATAATGTCTGACTTGCCTAAGTTCAAGGTGTTTGAAGCACGTATACAATTGAGAGTGGTCATAAAGTACCTACTATGATGGGGTGGAGGATTTTTTGAATTCAAAGGTGTTCTATTTGGAGGCCCCACTATGTTTGGGGCCGACAGGAGAAAATTTTGAAAATCCTTTCTCAAAAATAGCTACCGTCCTAAGGGAAGCAAAATAATTTGCGCCAAATCAATTCATCTTTGTAAACTAAAGCAAAAATAATGTCTGACTTGCATTAGTTCGTCGTGTTTGCAGCAGATAAACAACTCTTGATTTACCTTGTCCACGACCTGACTTGCCAGATTTCAAGTTCAACAGGTTGATACCCGGTTGATATCACAAAAACTCTAAAACAATGTTTGAATCTAAACTCTGAACCAGACTGTCTTAATAGAACTAATTGAACGGTTTTTTAATGGTCGAAATTTGTTGAACTTAATCGAACTTTGTCGGTAATCGAACTTTAATCGAATTCTCACATTTGTTAGATTGTTCATGGATTAACCAAATTAATCGAACTTTTTTGTTGTTCGATTAAGTTTGATTGGTTCTATAATGGAACTGTTCGATTTTTTAAGAAGACAGTCTGGTCTGAATTGAACTTGATTGCTGGCCATCATCCACCAACTAACACGATTGAGTCTAGTTTTTTGAGGTATTATACTGTGGATTCATAAAAACTTTAGAAAACACTGACAAACATACCAGATACAATTTTGGAAGCTCTTGAAGCATCACAATCCGATTAAATTTTCACCCTTCTTTCACCAGCCAAATAGCAATAATCAAAACAAATCAAATCATCATTCTCATTGTATTTTACAATTAAATGCATAAATTGGTGAATAAGAACAGTACACACCCATACTAAAAAAACACTACCCTCCACTTTAAGTTTGCAAAACCTCAATCAACACAGCAGCAAAAGCAACACATACATCCTACTAATGCAGCATGCAAGTATCTCCATCTAGTACTTTCGAATAATGAATTCACCTCACCGTGGTTACACATACTTAAAAAATAACGTAATTAAATTTTCCCTCGTCTCATCTTCGTGAGTCTGTCTATACTACAAATCCGATATCGGAGATTTAAAATCCGATTTGGAAGCCCGATCACGACAAATGCAGAAAAAAAAGAGCCGAATCTAATAAACTCCTTCACCGGAGTTAAATAACCTCTTCGAAAGAACCACATATTTCAGGAAACATTGCAGAAAGTTAGAAGCGTTTAAGGTTACTCGAAAAGGGTTGATATTAGCGACATTTAGAGGAAGAATTATTTGCTTTTAACATTTGAACCTTATCAAAATTTAGGCACCTGATGAAGATGCTGATCCAAACCCTGAATGCAATGGTGAAGTTTGTCGGTATACTGTTTCCTTTCCTCTACATAACAACTTGTCCATAGAAGTTGCCAGCGATGATGATGATGGTACCTCTCCGATGATATTCAATTGTAATTCCACAGGAGTCTCCTGTACAAATGAAACATTCACAGCATACTACAGTTTTCAATTCAAAAATGTATCTTCCTTAACACTGATTGGTTATTCAAATGATGATGTCATTTACAACCAATCAGTTTTGATCAACGTAACAGCAATAGCTGCAAGTATTTCGTACTCAACATACATCAACAACACACTTGTAGTCTATTTTCAACAATTTGAAAATGTTGAACAAATCAACGGTGTTGGTATTAAAGAATTCGATGAAAACGGTATTGAAATTGGACAATATTTCTACCACAATGCCACGTACGATAACCAACAAAGCGCTCTCATTCCCGACCACAAATTCTTAGAAAATAGATTCTATTCATTCAAAGTGACATTACAAAATGGGAATTACTTCATGACCATCGACAGAAAATTGATTTTACCTCACTTTGAAATCAAATCTACCAAGGAGCCGTCTAACATACCAGCTAACGCAGTCAAATACGATTCTGCCTACCCTGTAGAAATCACAAGCCGTTTTGAATCGCTTGGATCAATTGGATTTAACTACAACTGGCATTTAATGGACCAATTTTACAATACCGATAAGAAAAGTATTGTTGAGAAATTTCCACTTGGCAACGGTTGCTATGATATCCATTTGAATGTATCAAAAGATGGTTACGCGACGACTCACACAACAACCAATATATGCCTTGAAGTTGGAATCAACATGACTCTTGACTATGAAAAAGCCATCATGATTGGTGATCCAATGATACTGCATTTGAATGTCTTCGAATTTGGAGAAGACAGTTGCTTGCTAGTTGAATCTCCATTAGATTCAAACAAAGTTACCGTCTTCACCAAAGATGATTCTTCTTCACCAAGTCACTGTATAGATAGAGGTTTAACTGTGGACAAAATTGTAACAGACCAGGTGTTTCAGAAACAAACTGATGGGTCATACTTGGTCACTTATGAAAATCAAATGTTTCTGCCAGGAGATTATACGATGAAAGTGATGGCTATTAACAATGTAACCTCTCAAATTGAGATCGCTATGGTTACCGTTATAAACATGACTTGTCGATCCCCGGTAGTCGAAATCATAGGTTAGTTATCTTATCATGTACAGAGCCAGAAGGTACTCCATTATATTTTAAGGAATATAAGCAAAAGCAACACTTTCCCTCAAATCTTTTGTGAACCTTCTGTACTCAGCCACTGATATAAGTTTCTCATTCAGAATTTTACAAAAAAAGTCTTTCAAACCACCGTTTGTCGCAGATACAGTTGAACCCATGTAATTCGAACTCCTATAATTCGAAAACTCTTACAATTCGAACAAAATCTTCGGTCCCGTCCGACTTAATCAAACTTAATCACACTCCTATAATTCGAAAACTAATGTAATTTGAACGAAATTCTCGGTCCTTTGAAAATTTGAATTACATGGGTTCAACTGTATTTTCAAAACCTTATATATGAAGGAAACAAAATGCTTCTGTCCAACTACCGGCTTAAAGGTACAATTTTATTTTCAGGAACTAATTTTTGAGGTTTTTGTCAATCGTTTTTTAACAAAACACAATTGCTCTACAACAATAAAAAGCCCAAGATCCGCTAAAATTAGTTTCCGCAAAAACTTGTGCCCTTCTTAAAGTATTGATATCTATTAGCTTACATATATTCAATCAGGAGATATACGATACGAGTGATAGAGCAGCATACGCATTTCGTCCTTATTGGGACGAAACTCAGCAGCACTGCGTACGAACGAACGTTTGTGTCTTCAGATTTAGACTTTTAGTTTGATTGATCTTTTGACATATCATCTCCATCTCAATATATTTTAGAAAATGTCTTGGGATTCGTTTTAAGATAAGAGCATAATTTACATTATTCCTTCTTTTGTTTTTGAAGGAGCTGGAGATTCCATAAACGCACCAAGAATGATCATGAAAAGTGTAAACTTCACACTAGATTCGCGTGTCAAAATCGACTGTAATTCATCTATAGTGTACAGTGCAAAATGGACAGTCCTTACTGGCGACCTATTAAACGAAACTGTACAATTACCATCGGCCATTGATGCCACTAAGCTGAAACTGACTATCAAATCGAACTCACTATTTTACGGATCGTACAAGATCTGTTTAAATGTTCAGATGCGGATTGAGGAACGTTTTCAAGATGAACAATGCGGTTTCATTGAAGTGATACCTTCGCCTTTAAAACCAATGATTTCTGGTGGTGATCAGTTGAACATTCCATGGGAAGATGAGGTAATTGTATTTGTTTCTAATCACCGGTCTATTAAAGAATCGAGGACCGATGACCGATTTCGTAGCGAAAATGATTCAGTTAAGTTTGGATGATTGCCTACCCAGCAGGCACGGAACGTTGTTTCAACGCCAGTGCGTTATTTGGACGTTAAACCGACGTTGAAATGTTGTGTGTCTGCTGCGTATTGAGAATGATTTTATCATCAAGAATCATTCAGAATTTATGATACAAATATTACTGTTTTTCATATTCAGTACATCATTGATGCGACAGCTTCCACAGATCCAGACAATGTTGACTTACGACATGTTGAAATATATTTTCTTTGTCGGACTCTCGAAGATGAAGTATTCAATCTTACCTATAGTGGCATCAAAACGTTGCCTATCAGAAAGCCTGATTTCAATAAAACATCTTTCAATAGCTTCCACGAATCCGTAAGTTAAAACAATATCTTTGGAAGGTGAAATTCACCTGTTTTTGACTTAAATTCTTTCATTGTCCTGGTAATTTGGGTAAAATGCATAAAATAAAAAGATTCGCGGGATTTAATTTTGCAAAAAAATGGCACGAAAATTGATGCAAATAGTGTAGTATACATTTTTTCGGTTTTTTAACCATAATTGGACAGTGTGATTGAACTTTCTCTCCTTTATTCTGCTCTTTAGAAAATATATTATTATGAAACTATTATTGGAACCGGAGCAATTTTGACGAGCCATACCACTAGGTGGTTTGCCGTCAGGTAGAACAGGTCCATGCAGCGGGTCTGACCTTTTTTAAAATTTCGACGGTCCGCCCATACGCCCTGCTGAAAAAAGCAAGTGACAACGAAGGTGAACAGAATTAAAGAAGTGACTCTAAATGTTTATTCAACGAACAATGACCGACCTCTATTTCCTTCTGATTTAAGAGATGCGTGGGCGTTTAAAGTTTGTGACGCCATTTATCGAGAAAAAATGCTTTAGCACTTAAAGATTTAAATATGCAATGTATTGAACATTGGCGGATACAGAAGGTTCCCAAAACCTTTGACGGAGAGTGTTGCTTTTGCTCGTATTCCTTATTTGGAAGTCAACACCCTCCGTTAAAACTCTGTATCCGCCTCTCTGTTGAATATAGAGTCTTATATTCATTATTGTTTCCAATTTGAAAGGGATGTTATGGTAATGGTCTTGGTCGTCTTGAAGCATTGACGAGTGACACAAAAGTTTGGTTGCATGCACAACACATAAAAGCTGGAATAACGTGAGTTAGTTTCACGTATTGAAAATACTACTTTTTTGTACAATCAGCATATTTCAACGTTGTTTCAACGTCCAAACAACGTTCTGATGTTGAAACAACGTCATACCTGCTGAAGAGAAAGTTAATAACCCACATTGTTTTTAAATTCCCAAATTTGTTGTATTTTACTCATACGCACCTCTATATTCAGTACGTCGGTTGAAGATTCAGTCAGTCACCGGGTGACTCGAAAGGAGTTGTGTTTTGTTTTTTAGTATTGAGATCATAATGATGATGTTCTCTCCAATACCAAAAGACGAACCAAGATTGTCAATTTTCAAACAACAACTGAAAGTAATGGCCAACAAACCACCCCTGATTAAAATCAGGTAATCTTTTGTTATTGTTCTGTGCCCTGCAGCATTTCAGTAAATTTTAATGAAATAGCAAGTTTTGCCTCTATATTTTTTAACCACGAAGGGTATTCAAAATTCACAGACGACCTTTGAAGAGAAACCCCTCTATATGTACACTGTTTTGTTCTTGCCGAACCATTTATTCACTGGAGAAACGCGAAGAATTATTTTTAACATTTTACCAGGTTTTTAAAAAGAATAAACAATTTTCGCATGAAGATTTCGTACGCTCTGATTATTTTTTTGCATATTTCCACTAAGATGGATATACTATCTTTATTACTTTATAGCCATGTCAGAAATTCAGATCGCTATGTGAATCGAGACAAAGAGCAAGTCTTTGAGGGATTCTGTCAAACAAACTGCGAAGGGAAAATTAAATTCGAATGGGCCCTACACACGTGTTTCAATCAAACCTCAACGTGTCAACAACTCCCAAATGATGTTGTCAATGAAATGTTGAAGAATCCAGGAGCTGACAATCTTTATTTTCATGTCAAACAGTCAGTTTATACAGAAGATAAGTGGTATCTGGTAAGATTCAGAGCGTATCGTGATAATATTACGTATGGCGAAGTGTCTTTTCGATTTTTCGTCAACAGAAACCCACGTTCAGGTAAGGAAGAATTCGAACCTAATGTTGAGTGTTTTCAAAACTCTCTTAAAGACCCTAAACCCTCTAAAACCTAGGTCATCCTATAAGGTCTAACAGCTTTTAGAACCAGCTAAGGTCTTTGACTGGCTTAAAAAAAGGGATACAAGGTCCATGGGACTACCGCTGGCTAAGACTAAGGGGCTCTGGAGCCCTAAAACCAAATAGCCAACTTCAAGTGGTCTAGATCTCACCAGGATCATCCAAAAGTGATGATTAGATAATCCACTGGCTTTCCATTAAAACGTGTATTCGTTTGTTAATCCGATTCTTCTGCGTTTTTTTTCCGAAAAAACGGAAACAAAAAAGCGGATTTCCTGTCAAAAATTGATGGCCCGATCATGTGAGTCAAGATAGAGATCAGTGGCCTGAATGCCTAAATTTAGGTAAATAGGAATATTTATCAAATACCTATTGAAACTCCTTAAACTTGAGATTATTTAAAGTTATTTTTCTGGTTTGAACGAAAATCTAGTGATTCCACATGTCGCAAAATTTACGTACTTAAATACTTTTCTTTTGTTATAGGCTTCTGTAGCATTACTCCTACTTCAGGAACCGTGCTGCAAGATGACTTTAAAATGTCTTGTTCTGGCTGGATTGATCAGCACCAACCATTATCTTACAAATTCTACAGTTCAATTGACGGTGTAATTAAGCCCTTTTGTAGCGGGCAGTTTGTCGAATGCAATACAGTTTTACCAATCGGAAACACCTCGGATGATTATCAGTCAACTATCTTCGTCAAGATATCAGATAATTTGGGAGGATCTTTTACCACAAATATGACTGTCACCGTAAGACATTTTTCGAATCATCTACGTAGTCATGTAGTCATGCCATTTGAATGTCCGGAATAAACTAATATGACTCCAAAAATTATTCCATTTCATACATAAGAATTTTAATCTAAGAGTATTCACCAAAGAGAGATAGCGTTTGTATTGCATGTAAAAAAAGCTTTAGAACCGGTTTCAGTTCTAGGTTTCAGGATCTTAACAACAAAGTAATGGACTGTTTTTATTTTAGGTCCAACCCAACGCTAACTCTAGCGCTGCATTAGATTCTGTACGCTCAATATTTTCATCAACAAACGGTACAAATCTAGCTGAGGACTTGGTCAACAGTGGTGACTTTAAAACGTTGGCAAACCTCGCAGATGCATGTTCATCCATTTTAAACGATCAAATTTCAAACAATAATGCTACTAGTGCTAATTTAACGAACGAAGAAAAAGAACAAGTTTTGAATGAGAAAGTTAATCGAATGGCTGTAAGTCCTTGTGTATCATTTTTTCTAATGGGGAAATATAAATAAACATGAGAAACACCGATCTTCCTTTTAATGGGAAACTTTTTCTAAGAACAATTAAACTGACATTTGGAAATGACAATAAACGATTAAGAACAATTTAAGAGCGGGTCTTGGCCAAAATAACTGACATTATTATGGTGGGTAAAGGGTTAGTATATCTAATGCAAAATAAGATAAGAAGGGGCATAAGAACAGAAAAAAGTGTCAAATCCTCCTAAAGAACAAAAAATTATTGCAAACAAATTTATCATTTTAGATTCGAAATGATATCTACAACCAGGTTTCAGCCATTCCAATCGACAACAGTGAAAACATTAACAAAGTCACATCATCCATTTCAAACATATTCCAAAATCCATATGAAATCTCTCAAGAAACACAAACAAAAGCTAACGAGCTGATTGGCAACACACTGCAAACAATAGAATCTTTGGAGAACGTCGAAGCAGCAAGCGAATCTCTCACAAATATATTGGCTATCTCTAGTAAAATGTTACTGTCAAACGGGGCTGTTGCGAATATCAACGACCCGAATAATACGAATATAGACGCCATGAAATCACAAGGAGCCGATATTGGAAAGGTAATTTTGATGTTTAAAAAAACTCGAAAGTAGACGGGTCACATTGGATTGATTTTTCTTCAAGATCTTGAAGAAATGCTCTGATTGGCCGAAATTCCTATTGTTTTTAATGCGCGAGTTGAAATTCCCTCGATTTGATTGGTTTAACTTCTCAACTGTCATTTTGGTGTGGAATTCAAACTGTGCAATGTTACCATACTAACTTTATCTCATGTGAGCTTAGTGAAATGGGTAAAAATTTAGTGTGGATCTACACTACCTCACATTTACTCCTCACAACGCACACACATCAGTTTACAATTGATTCACAAACAATGGTAACATAAAACGCCTGCTACAAACTAATAAACTTACGTCACAATACAATGCACAAGGGACAAGACAGGACAAAGGACATACGAAACAATAGACGCGTGCAAGACAAAAACTCTAAGAAACTGTTAAATTATAAAGTAGGAACCTCTGCGTACGCCCTCGTTTTTCGTAAATATGAGAGTCAAAAAAGGTGGCATTTAGTGTTATATCCGCTTATTGTTTTTTTTGTTTCTAAATTGACAGAGTAAAGAATTAATAGCTGACTTGGAGTCCAAACTTCAGTCCTCACTCGACATTTTATCAAAGTTTGCAATCCCTGATTCGCAGCCTGTCGTCATAGAAACCAAAGACGCGACCTTGGGTGTATCCAAACTTTCTTCTTCAACTAACAAAAGTTCGGTCGTCAGTGCTGGTGGTGTTGGAGCAAAATTCAATCAATCTAAGATCATGGGTGATCAGAACTTCACATCCGATTATGAAAGAGCACAAAAAGCAGTCACAGTACAGGTAAAATGCATCCCGGAGTTGATGTTTCCAAAAAGTCGTATTTTTGCAATTTATTTGAAATATTCAGCAAAGAATTGTCTCTTTGAGGTCTTTTACTGTCAAAATACTTATGCTAAATATTTCTTTCTGACCAAAAGGTTACTGAAATATAAAGTATTCGTCAATTGAAATTTCAGGTAAGAAAAACGCAAAACCCTTTCACATACGACAGTACTGCATCCAAAGTCAAATCAGCTATGACGAGTATCAATTTTGCATCGAAAAATGGTGAAAAAATATCCGTAAACAATACAGAAGAACCAATTGAAATCATTATCGAGAACAACGTGTTGCCGATAAACACTGAGAACGTCAAAATGGGCGTGCAGCCAGACGGTAGTCAGCAAAACTTCCATAAAATCACATTACAAAACGAAAGCTTTCGTGCTGTCATTTCTCCTATAGAAAATGTTAGCATACAAGTATATTTACGCGATCGTAAACGGCCTACATCGGAAAAGTATTTGTTCCGATGGCAGCTACCTGATAATTCATCCTGCTCTTGGAAGGATGAGACTGCACACCATAATGAGGAAATTGACCTTTTGGCCGTTGACATAGATGAAGTGTTTTGTACGAGAGATGTGTACTCGGTATTTGTCAGTGATGAACACAATCTGGCTGACGTGTATTTAGGTTTGTGACTTTTGTATCAACTTCTTGAGCATTTTTTCCGAAAGGAAAGTATGACACGTTGAGCTTTGAGGACACTTTAATGGGATAAACTTTCGTGGGGATTAAATACATTAGTTTTCGAGAAAATCCGGAAAGGAGCCATTTGCGAAATTTTTGAAAAAATGTATTTAATACAAACATAAACTTCCTCATCCATGAAAATAGATCCCCGTGAAATAATTGAAAATAGTTCATTCACGAAATGCTTAAATTTCGCGGATGGAAATTTAATCCCCGCGAAAAAGTATCCAATTAAAGTATCACTGGAGCACAGACACATAATTTTATCATAATAGGAGCTTTTCAAGATTAAGCTTTAAAGAATATAATCTTGAAAATGGTCGCATCTTTAGAAATAAAATTTCTGTATTTTGACTTTTAGGGGTATTTTACTCACCAACTGAAAATTCTCCGTCAACCGAAATTTTTGACGACGGTTCTTCGTCACGTAAAAAAAGAAGCACTTCAACAAAGAATGAGCCATTGGACACGGACAAAGTTGATGAAGAATTCTGCGTTGTCATCAAACCACCGCCCCCTACGCCCGCTCCCACCCTACCACCTGGAGAATGGGTGACACAACCACCCATCTACACCAATCAATCTTTGAATTATTCCATCTCAATCACCAAAGCCAAATGTTTGTTTTGGAATCCAGTGAATGAGACATGGGCGTCAAATGGATGTGTTGTAAGAATTTTGGAACTGATAACAAACGAGTTTTCGCTGTTTTTAACGCACAAATTACGTTAATTAATACCGTGGTTTTTCCAATTTAACGCGTACTCTAATTTAACACGTAGCCTGATTTTTGCGAAAAATCGTAATTAATTTTGCTCTAATTATTAACGCGTAGCAGGAATTCCAAGTAATTA
>JAUJPO010025120.1:0-19258 GCA_032270745.1 Tiaropsis multicirrata | reverse complement strand
CGGGGACTAACTTTCGCGGATCGACCCAAAATCCGCAAAATTTATCACATTAAAGTATGCACAAGGGTCGCGTCGGGGACAGATTGATTTTCGCGTCAGGTCTCCAAGGTGAGCAGCCTCTGGCCCATAGAACAATGTAGGTAAGGGAAGTCGGCAAAACAGATCGGGAAAAGGATTGGCTCTAAGGGTCGGGTTTGTCGGGCTGGGACAAGGGTAATCTGAAAAAAATAATTTGACAGTGACAACCTTTATAGCCACGCGTTCTATTTCTTGAAAGACCTTAAAGGTCTCAATCTTTGTTAAAATAAAATAGCTGAAAATAAACATCAACACTTTCTAGGTAAACTACATGCGTCTGTAAAAAATGACTTTGGTCTAAAGGTTGTGGTAAAACAATATGTTCTAAATAAAATAGAATTAAACAAAATAGAAACAAACCTTCACGTACCGAAGTCTGATTATATACTTCATATACATATGCCGTCTGATGGTTAAAATTTGGCAGAAAATCAGAAGCCGTGCAGAACTGTTCAATTAAAAATCACTGATAAAAACATATTCTTAGTTAAAGCGAAGTAAGTTTCGGAGATAAGCTTACATTTTAACCGAATAGTTTACATATTAATTTCAAAATTAAAACAATCAATAGTTAGACAGACAAATTCTTGTCGCGAAAAAGGCCAAAACCAAAACTATTTCTTCGTTGACAACATACCTTAATGGGATAAACTTTTGCTTAAGTTTATTCTAAAGGCATGAAATTTCACGGGATTTAATTTTGCGAAAATCGCTATGAAAATTAACCCTATCAGGTATAAAATAAAAAATAATAAAACTAGAAATAACTGACGCTTAAAAGTGCCGGGGGAAAGTAACCAAATATTAACACAAAGAAAGTAAATTAAAACAAAACAAAACAACAAAAAAAACGAACATAAACAGAAATACCAACATAACAGTGAATAATTATTGAGGTAAACGAGGAAGGCTTTCCTCGCCACCCTCAATATTTAGCCTCGCTGATCGAATTTTCGCCACCTCTTCTGTAGTGATGGCGCTAAGTTTTGGATTCTTATGAATAACTTCAGCTGCAGATATCGGCAAAATATTATGTTTGTCACTAGTAATGTTGGTGAGGCATCTTTGTTGAATGCAGAATCGGAGCGTGGCATCTACGACACGGTCATCCTTTTCCAAAAATAGGAGACCTTGAACATAAAGGTGCAAGTCTCCAATGCAAATTTTCTTTTCTTGCAGACAACCGGAGCATCGAGATGGTCTTCCACTTTCTTTCCTTCCGAGATACCATATTTGTGCACGATTTGCTTTATTATGGGATGTTAAATTGTGCGATATGACGCGCGTTGTATTAACCACCTTTAGGTGTTCGGGGATTTCACTCGGCAAATCACTGCACAGACGTCGAATTGCGCATTTTGAAAGTTCCGTTTGCGCAATAAGTTGGTCGTTTTCACTAACCTTGAAAAGGTTTAAAAAACACCAAACAATATGGCAACATGTTTTTCGATTTGCCATTTGTTGTGTGGAACAATCACATGATAAGTTTTCCGAAAACTCGATAGCTCTGTTGGTTTGGTTTTGTCTTACGACAATCTTAATATTTTGTTCATCTTTTTCAATAGATACGATCGAAATCTTTTCTTTCAATTCCTTTGCCTTTATTAAAAGGGTTGAAAAGAATTTACTTTCCAGAGATTTTAATCTCCTTTGTTTTGCTTTAGGAAGTTTGCTCCGGTCAGCTTGCGACGATTCTTGGCAGGGTTCAGGAGGATTTTCTGAAATGATTTCGGTTTCGATAGATTCTTGGACAAATCGATTCGCCCTTCCAATTTGTCTCCTTTCGCCTCTTCTTTCAAGCTCTGCGGGAGAGGGACCACGACCAACACATGCTTCTCCATCAAGGCGATTTAGCCACTGAGCTTCGAGTCTAGCTGAATCTGTTATGTCGGCATAAACAGCATCGACCAGAGAAATGTTCTTACAATTTCCTGCGTTTATGCTGGACTGAGCCGCTTCAGCCAAACTAGATCGTGACACGTTATGCGTATTTTTCTTAAAAGCAGCCGCCCATCTAAATTTGATTTTATCCCAAAAAGACAGCGTGTCTTTCAAGGGTTTTTTACAAGCTTCAGGTTGTTTTTCAATCAATGTATGCAAACGTACTTTTTCCCGTTCATATGCATCAACTGTTACAGAGTTTTTCATTGACAGTGCAATCGTTTCATACCTAGCAGCATCTTCTTCAGAAAAATATTTCTTATGATTTGTGACACTTTTTTCCAGATGATATTCGCAACTCAGAGTACGATTCTCGAGAAAACTTTCTCCGAAAACTGCCGTAATGCCTTTCTTCGCACTGCTGTGTTCATCAAACTGCATGTTTGAAGGGTTGAATGAAGAAGTATCCGGTTCTTTTTCGTGTATCATTTCATTGATCTTTGTGAAGAAAAGTGCACAATAATTCCAGTTTTCAGTTCTTGCTTCCATCGTCACTAGCTTCACAATTCGTCTTAGAACACTGTCGTAATAAGATAGCGTATATGTCTTCCAACCCTTACACCTAAAGAAAAAGTAGAAATTATAAAAAAATAAGATCGATTACCTTAAGGTAACAAATTTTGGCTGGAACTAAATTTAGCGGATTTGGCGGGAATTTAATTTGGCGGTTGCGGAATATTTTTAACCTTAAAATTGGGTTAAAACATCTAAAGATTTTGCAGCCGAATTCGAATTAGCAAAAGAATTTTACAATTTTTAGCAAAAGAATTATTTAAAATACACTTTTTCTCTTTGATACTGCGAAACTAAAATGCCACGAAAGTCGCCTTTCGGTTTCGACCGCGAAATTGAAATGTGACGAAATGCAATTTTTGGCAAAAAAAAACCGCGAAATGTTCGTGAAATTTTCATGCTGCCTGCGAATTTTTCATGCAATAAAGTACTTTATAAACTTTTACGAGGAGAAAATTTCGTGGAATTTAGTTTCGTGATTCATTGTCTTGAATGTCATAAATGTTTGTAGTATAGAGGAAGAAAGATTTCCTGAAAACGATTTATGCCAAAGCAGGCCGAGAGTCAGAAATTAGGTACCACTGAAATTGTCCTTGATTATTTTGACTCCAAACTCTTAAGTATAATTGGAACCACATGATAAAATAATCTACTGACTCACCTGCTGTGTAAAACATCCAGATGAACTGTTTCGTTAGAAAGACGATGGGTACCTTTCATATTCAATTTAATCAATAGTTCGACCTTTAGTTCACTTGATTTAATTACAAAGGGTAGTTCCGAGTCATCTGAGCCGTCGCTAAAATCGTAAACTAAAAATTTGTCATCCTTCTGGAATGAATTTTGCAGGACTTGCACTGCCTTGAAACTGTGGCCATCGGGTCGTCGTTTTGCTTTCGACTTCTGGCGAATGTTATCAATATATGTTACATCGGTCAAATTACGAGCAGAAGAAACAGCGCCAGGAAATCCATCATTCTCCAAAGTGTTTTGGACTTTCTGACGAATCAAGCTTTCGCGTGTCATATTGGGAAAGGAATTTGACAGTTTTTGTATGCTATCATCTCTACCATTAAAATGTAATGGACAAGTGTGAAAGCCAAAGTGTTTGACCATTACATTTTTCATAATTGTATTTTGTTCCAGTATCAGCCTTCCAGTGCAGGGAATATGAACTGCTTCTTTATCACAAATGCTGCAGAACACTCCATCATTCTTGTGTTCAAATTCTTTTCTGTTCACACCAAAATCTATAATGTTCTTGCATTTATTGTTTTTGCAACAAAAGCTACCTCTACAATTGAACAAAAGGCGCGGACCCTTGTCAAACTTTTTGCTTTTGCTAGATGATGCCTGTCCCCAAGGACGTTTCCCCTTACAATTGTTCAACGATTTTTCTAGCAACGGTACTTGATATACTTTGGCGCCGTCAACATCGGCTGGAACAGCTTCGCAATTTTCAATTTTCACATTATCATATGCTTTATCTGAAACGTATTTCCTTTTACCGATATAGTGTATGAAGTCGTCTTGTTGTTCACTTTCAAGCGGCATGTCATCGTCTTCAGGTGTTACCAATACGCAGTTTGGGACATTGTTCGTTGTGTCTAAAAAGATTGAGGTTGAGGTTAGCAGAAACGTAAAATTTCGGTTGATTCAACGTCGTTTCCCCTAATAAGCGTTTATCTCGTCTTCTTTTGCCCGGAAAACCCAGAAAGGGGCCATCTGCGAAAGAAAATTCCTGTGAAATAATTATCCCATTAAGCATTAAGTTTAGGTACTGTGCTTATAAACTGGCAATGCTAATTTCAAAGTTTAATATCCATCATTTTTACGGTATCAACGCAAATTGGATAAGGGGAACGCTTTGCACTTTCTTTGAATTTTAAATCTATCTTGAGGGTGAATAATTTTGGCGGGAAGAAATATTGGTGTGTATACAAGATTTTTTCCCTCGTGAAATTTCTTCCGCGAAAGTTTCTTCCTTTAAAGTACCAGAGAGTAGACAAAAAAGGGTACATGGATGTGCCTGTAGACAGGGTATCTTTTCTGGCTTTCAGAAATACGAATATTTTAAACCTCTGAAAGTTTGAGAAAAATATGGAAATTTTGGCAAAACTTGAATCCCAATCAGGGTCAAATCAGGTTTTTATCCCACGTAGGGTCCATTTGTTAAAACCCAGCGGCACACCTCCGTCGGACCGTAAGGGTGGGGAATAAGAATGCTTAACAATGTTAAAGATTACCATATGAGTCAGCTCGTTTATCAATTGGCTTCCTCGATCCATGGATGCTCGATCCATAACCTAAAGTTAATCAAAGTGAATAGCCGTCAATGTTTGATTTGCAATTTGAACATAGATTCATCGATTAGTTAAACCAGACTATATTAATCGAACTATTCGAACAAGTTTTTTAGTAGGACTTTGTCAAACTTTGTCGTCGGAATAAAGTTCAATTAAGTTTGGTAATCAAACTTCAAACTTTAATCGAACAATTGTTTGGAATATCGCGGTTCGATTAAGAATTAGTCAAACTCTCTTTGTACTAATCAAGCTTAATCGTAACTTAATCGATTTCACACATTTTTTTGAAAAGAAATTATTATCATTGTATATATAATCGATATTATATAGTTAATCGATGACCAATCGATACTTAGAATTTGTATGCCCCTGGATTACCTATCAATTATCGATTACCTATAGATTGTGTTTGTATCACCACTTATAAAGTCTAAGTGAACTAAGAGCTTTGAAAGAATCGGTGGGTTAGGGTTATCACGTTTTGTTTTAGGCAGATTTTCGGGATTTCAAATGGAATTATCTCCGCCATGGCAGTCAGATTAACTTCATAAAAAACAGCATTCAATTTTATTTGTCACATCCCCACTCGATGAAATCTATAAGTCCTTATAGATTTAGTCTCTTTTTTCTCTTTTTCTGATTTTTTATTACCACCGCGAAAATTGTTTCCCGCGAAAATTAATATTCCGTAGATTAACTATTGGCGGAACGAGATTCCACAAATAAGTAAACGGCGGAATGAGATTCCACAAATTACTATAAGCAGTTTCAATCCTTGATAGAATCGTGCGCCTTCATAACCCTCTTTTAGTTTTCAATCGGATCCAGGATTTTAGACCTTCTTAATTTTGAAATCCGCACTCGACATGAAAGTTTATAGGTATGTAGCATATTCGGTATCCAACGCAACCCCCCCCCCCCAAAAAAAAAAAAAACAGCGCAAAAAGCATTAACAATCCTACGCTCTAAGATCGGAGGCAGATACAGAAGGTTTTCAGAGATTTTGACGGAGAGAATCAATTTTCATAAATGAAATATGGACGAGAAAGCACCACTCTCCCTCAAATATTCTCAAGTATGTTCTGTAGAATGCTCTCACGGTGTAAGAAAAAACTAACACTTACCAATCAATTTCCGTTTGAATTTTGATTGTGAATTCGATCGCTCTGAAAGTTAAAGTTATTACCATAAGGGAAGTAATTTTCGCGGGAACTAATTTTTCGCGAAATTAGTTCCCGCGAAATTGTTCAAGCCTTGAAAACCGCGAAAATTGGAGCCGTCTGGCAACTCCTTGGGCCGAATTTCTAAAGAAAGTGACTTTAGTTTCAATCAATTTTTTTTTCGACCCAAGGAGTCGCCAAACGTGCGAAGTTTTTTTTAATCACCCAATATAACAATTTTTCGGACTTAGATTAATAGCATCTATATTTTATTCAGTGTGAAAATAATTAAGTATACCTTTTTTAATGAATGCTTTCGGTAGGTCCACATCATCGCTGTCACTGCTAACTATTATTGACTGACCTAAAAAAATAAAATTGTGAAATAATTGTAGAATAGTCCATTATTTGTACTAGTTATTGTACATTTTTTTGGATAACAAACATAACAATTTTTAATCACTTATTCTTTAAATTACTTATTTTATGGGGTTTGAACGAAACCCAGGCGGACTCAAATTAATGCCAAATTCGTAATTATTTGTTTCCCGTTCTTTTCTTCTGCGTTGATTATAACTCGCATTAACTTTTCTGGAGATTTCACATGATAGATACCTGTATCAGCAATAGCGGAAAACTTTGACGACGATGGTTGATTTGAAGAAGATGACGAAGAGAAAGAAGTAATGAAATCAACTGAGTTTGATTTTGATTGAGACGTTGAAGGTGCAGCAGACGATGAACAGAAGGCTTCAAAGGGAGACGCTTGAAGCTGTTGTTTATGATTCTGAGCTAACAGCGGTCGAAAGTCGTCAGCAAGTTCGTCATTTGAATCTGTACAAAATTTAACTGTTGAGAGGGTTCCTTCTTTACAATATACCTTATCGGGCTCATTTTATCCGACTAATTTTTGTCCGATAAGGTATAAAGTGTGGAATAGAAAAAATTACATCTTTTTCTCACATATTCTCGCTCTATTGTTATTATTATTTTACTACTAGTAGCTTATCGAACAAAAATATGTCGGACAAAATTGACTCTTTGGGAAAAAAATTTGTCCCGCGAATAATTTTGTCCGACATTGTTTTGTCCGGTAAGGTAGTTAGAAGTCTCAGAGGAACCTTTATGATTTACATCTCAACGCGTTTAAGGGGTCTGTGAAATATCGGCCCGTTTTTGCAGAAAATCGCTGTTGCAAGTTCTACACAAGCTTAAATGGTTTTTGGTATCCCGTATTGGATAGAGTGCTAATATGTAAGGTATTACCCACCTAAATGAGCCACTTTTTATCGTCTATTCATTCATTTTTCCCAGATTACGGCAAAAATTTAAGATTTTAATCGCGAACCAATGTACGGCATTTTTTAAAGATCGCACGGTGTGGGCCAACCTTTACGCTTTCGATTTGGGTCCAGTAGGTAGGTCCCTGGTCTAGTTATAAAGTTCCGTCCCGGCAACCGAGAGTTGAATCTATTCCAGGGGGTAAAATAACTTTAAATGTTGATCATTTTCGGTGTAATTTGTCTTTCAAAGGCCTTTACATACTGAAAAAATTTATGTTTATTCGTTGCCGGATCGGGAACTTATGCAGAATTTATCTGGCTTTCTAATGATGTATTAATATGTAAGCTTCATGAGGTTTACGCAATGCGATCTTCAATTATAACCCCCTACATAGTGAAATATTTTAAAAGATATAATAAAGTACAATTTACAGACCGGACCGGTCTTTTCTTTCTGCGGGATCGACCAATTTTCGTTACTTTTCGCCGACCAGACAATTTTTTTTTGGCGCGAATTCAGAGGCGGAGAATTTTTTTTATCAAAAATGAAGCGATGGCGATAGAAGGCTGGTGGAGGAAAGCTATGTTTTTAAATTTGTTCTTTTCCCTTTTACCAGTTTGTTTTTTTGAATTATGACTGATTTTTTTGTGAAGACGGTCAACTTATATATGATTATTTACAAATTGTTTTTGTTATTTTAAGATTAGTTTATAGTAGAAACATTAACACACATACACACACATCTGCCTACTACTACTAGTACAACCAACCACTAGCTATAAAGATTCCCTTCCACTTCTCAGACCTTCTCAGTGATACTGTCCACATCAATAATCAAGAATATTTCTGATTCCTTGCTTTATTTATTTACAACCCTACAGTGGCAGGGTTTGGCTGGGATTTTACATTGAGTGGTGGGATTTTACATTGAGCGGTCGGACTTTAGACAGCAAGAATATTTCCCACCGTACTTGGTAGGTATGGTGGTATCCTGCTGCAGTTCATCAAAATTATGTCCACTTACAGACTTAAATCTAATCTTGTGTCTTTGTTTTTACAATAAATTGTTCTTTGAACTTTGAATCTACCGTCAAGTTATACAACTTGCACACCCCAGTTACAACTTGCACACCACCATCTTCAAGACTTCGCTGGTCGCAAATGATAATGACGGCTCTAAATTGAAAGCGAAACTTAATTCATAACTTTGCGGGGGAGCTCCCTCTTCCCGCGTTTCGCTTTAAACTCTCTTTTGATTGGTCTATGAATTTGGGCAGCAGATTTATCGCCTGGGAGGAATAACCACGTGACCATAATAAACAAATTCAACAGGACAGTTTCAGTTTTTGATTACAGAATGTATTTAATCACTTTTAGATCCTTTTGTTACAACTTTCTGTCAACTAATGAACCAATCCTCTTTAACTCCCTTTCCAAAGATTTGAGGAACTTGAGTGGGTGCCCAGTTCTAACTTTCAAAAAATAAGTTAGACAAACAACTTCTTTCACTTCCAGATGAACAACAACAACCTTATGTTTTTTTACTGCATTTTCTTCGGTTTGTTTGTGTTGTTGTTAGAGATAAAATCGCTCTAGTTTCCATTCTCCGTTGAAGACCCACAAATCGGCTGCTTACAGAGCTAGGTCTGAAAACAAAGTTCGTCCGCTGGATTTCTAGGAGTTAAGTATTGCAAAAAACTGCTGTATTAACATCCTTTGAATTTATTAGAGCATTAAACCATAAATAATGTCACTCATTGACCCATTGTCATGTGGCTTTGGAAAGGTTGCTGTTTACGAGTTGCTGATGACGGATATCAGCAAGGAAATTAAGATTATCTCTTCCAATGCAACACAACATGTCATATATGAAAATCAATTACAAAGGTTTGTTGACTTCACACTATTCTCACTATTATACCGTAAATTGCCATATCTCTGTCACCCCCTCCCTAATTTCGTCACCCCTTATAATTTGGCAGAAAATATCAATTGAACCTCTTTGACAGTTGAATCTAAAACTTTAACCTTTTATCTTTCCACCTATAATAAAAAACTCATCAAAAAGAGAAGTGTTGTTTTTAAATAGGGGTGACGGAATTAGGGAGAGGGTGACGGAGATAGGGCAAGTTACGGTACCAGTTGACTAGCTTCCGAGCATTTCTTCTTTTGTCATATACTTCATTCACCATTTGCCCAGCTTCTCTCTATTTCTGCAATCTGTTCAGTCACCTTTCCCCATTTACCATCAAGGGGTGATACTTTGCACTACTCTGCCATACTTTGCACTGTGTATTTTACAGAATAGCAATATAAACTCAAAGTGAAACTATGGTGATAAAAAGGCGCAAATTGTACATATCAAGCAGGTCAATTGTCTACCGAAATCCCTCCGAAATTTAACGAATTGCAAAAAGGAGGTTTTTAAACGTAACCTTGATAAATTTCTGTGTACTGCTGACAATGAACCTCTTGTTTTAGGTTATACTGACCTAAGAAGAGCGAATTCAAACTCATTAGCAGACATTACTCACCGGTCTCTTCGAGATGAGTGGCTTCAAAGTTTGAAGAAAATCAATTTCAAGTAACTTCAAGTAACTTCAATCACGCTCAAAATTGTTAAAAATGTAATCTAAAAAAAAGCCATGTATAAAGAAAACATCAAAATGACGTAAACAACAATCAACTTATCTCTCAGCCTTAAGTATCCTGGTTTCTATTAGATGTCGGCAAAACACGGGAAAAAAGATTTTAAGTGTCCTGTGCGCTATATTAATGGCCTAGCACTATATTATTTTCCTGCTAAAACTATGAGCGCGTAAAAACCATTATTGAATTTAAACTTTTTAATCGCCCCAATTTACAAGAAAGGCTTTTAATCTGGATGGAGTAAAAATATTTTTTCTTCAAATCTTTTCTAAAGTGTCCACATTTAGTTGAACTATTTAAAAATTTTGATACATCAAAAGTTATGACTGTTTTTATATGAAAAATTGGGATGAATAACTGACAAAAAAACACTGTTTTTAAGATTTTGAGACAAAGAAGCCGTAACAAAAGTTTTCCGCAAATCTATTTTTAATTCTGCATTAGATACACCATCTAAACCAAAAGAGATTTCAAAATATATTTTTTTCGCCGGGATTAAGGGCCTCAAAGGTGAAATACTCCTTTTCACTAAAGTCTTCATTTTCTTCTTTGTCAATTTTTTTCAATGTGATTTCCAAATTTTTAGACTCCGGAATATTTAGCCTAACAGAAAATGTTTAACATGTCACAGTTTTGTGGGCTACATAAGGCAGAAATTTATATTTAGTACATGGTAAATATGAAAAATTCACTATGGTCAGAGCCCTTAATTTGGCTAGCATCCCTTGCTTTCAGGGGTTTTTTTCACTTAATAAATGACAGCTAATCTCTTAGCGACAGCTAATCTCTTAGCTACAGTATATACAGTCAAAGATTTTAATATGTTTGAGTTATATTTTATATTTTAGTATAAGATAACAAATAAAACAGCAATAATAACTTAAAATAATGTCTTCCGGACCAATATCTGCAATGCACAGATTTTGTCGTCTACCAACACCATCTTATGAAAAGATTTATGCGGATGCTAATAATATTCTTGATGATATTATATCACAATGCCATGCATACCGAAGACCCAATCAAGATATTAGTTTAGAGGTATGTATTTTCTCATGTCACTTTTTAATGAAATTGATAATTTCACTTTCAGAATTGATAAGAGAAAATAACCCAGTTCATCATAAACTTCAATCCACCTTAGATTTCATATATCGTCGCATCAAAATAAAAAAGCTTTAAGTCCATTTTTTGGAAAATTGAGTTATGACCATACCGATGCTTTACACCCCATTTTTTATCGAATTTTTGGCTTAAATCCATCAAAAACCAACCTAAAGTGGCCTAATTTTAAGCTTTTAGAAAAATAAGAATTTTACTTTTCACTTTATTTTCAGGGTAAAAAAGCCTTAAGTCACATCAGTTTAGGGCAAAAAAGCCTTAAGTCCAGCGTTGATCTTTATTCAGTTATATTCATATCAATAAGAAAGCTGGCGAACCCTAAAAATACAAAAATGGTATCCATTACAAATCTTTAATGTCGATTTTCTCAAAACAACAAAACTGGACTTAAAGCTTTTTTATTTTGATGCGACGATATTATACTTGAATTTTGATTGCACCAATTCTTCTGATACTAGATTCTGTTTTTCACACTGATGGTTTTCATGTTTGTTTATAGGAAATGGTTAGTTTTCTATCTCACGGATGTAAAACGTTGCAAAATGCTTCAATCCTATTGAAGAGTAAATTTGCCCAAGTTGTCAACATCTACCTGCCACTTATGAAGGTAAGTAAGCACAAATGGTTCTAGATCCTCATCTTCATTTCAAACTTTTTATTTTCTCTTGTTTTTCTCATATGTACCCAATTTCAAAATTCCACAAAAAATTATTTCAATCCAAATTTGAGGAGAATTAATTTTGGCGGGAAGAGTTTTTGTAGTTTTTGAGGCCATTCACTAAATTCGCCCAAATTTCTTTCCTTAAGCAAAAGATATCAAAATTATTTTTTAGAGTACTATTGATGAAAACTGTGTCAATCAACTGGTTACTTTTTTATGTCAGTCCTTGAAAAGTGTTAAATCTTCACTTGTTTCCGAGTTTATGAAAGCTCTAGCTTTGACACTCACTGGAACTGGTGCTCTGTTGAACGAGGTATGATATATTCTTCTATGATTCTAACTTTTGTATGCAAAGGTATATTATGTTTAGCTAAACAAACTATTCTCAAACTATATCAAGCTAATGTAAATAATCACTTTTTAATAATTATGAGTAATCTGAAGTCTCGATATAATGGGAAAAACAACTTTCACTTTTCCCAATGATTACGCTATAATACATTATTGGTTATCTAATTATCTTGTTTTTGTTGACATTCTAGGACAGCATTGTACAGCTTCTAGGTGAAGAAGGAGTTGTTTGGATGTACCTGGCACAGAGTGATTGGATTCTTTGCAGTTACTCAATTCAGTGTCTTGGAAACATTTGTTTGAGGTTCGCATAATTGCCATAATTTTCTACTGTTAGTCCTAATTTAGTTGGTCTAACATTTTCCTTGTCTTTAAATGAGATTTTAAGACTGAGTTTAAAGATCAGCATTAAAAAAGCATTTAATTGCCTTTAATTTGCGATTAGACTAGATTTGAATTGAAAACATCCAAAATAAGCATAAATAAAAATGTAATTTTCGGATTTTAGGATCTTTCTATTTTAAAGACTTCACCATGAATGCCAAAACCTTTGTTATATGCTCAACAAGTTTTTGTTTTAAACTTGACTTTTTTTAAAGGATTATATTGGCTATTTAACTAAAGAATTGCTGACTTAAAAAAACAGAACCTTGGCAAAACTTAAAGCTATGATTTTATTTTTATCATAGAACAATACACCATTCTGATCTAAGACTAAACATTGATCTATCTTTATTTCTTCTAGGTCACAACGTGTAGGAGTGATGGCAAAAGAAAATATTCAGTTGTGTTATTCCAAACTTTTGGATAAATTGAGAATATTTGTCTTTGAAGATACAAATGAGTTTGAACATTTTAAGGTATGTTGCAATTAAATTACTATTAATTTCTGTTTTAACATGAGTGTTCAGTACAGTAAATTGAGTCTGTTAAATGACGCACCCACGTGTCCGCGCGCCTACGATTTTTGACGCTCTTTGATTTTTGGACACATCTTTGATTTTTGGACGCGCCTTAGATTTATGACGCGTCTTTAAATTTTGACGTTATTTTTATTAAAATGTAATCAAATGTATGGCGCACTTGCAAAGATAGTAACGTCTTACAATTGATTAATATAATTTACGGACCAAATTTCAAACTTTTTTCACGTGAACTTACTCTCAGGTAGTCCAGGAGCTGGAGCTCAACTACTTTTTGCCTTTGATAATCTGATGGTGGAAAAGTAGAGATTATATTGCAGCGCCATTAATCAAATCAAAAAGTGAAGATAGTATATAGCAGACTTTCTGACTAACTCTCAGGTGCCTTCAAAAATGGGCTGATCAGATGTTGGACGGAAAATATCTAAAATAGACTTTAAAAGGGGAATAAACTGGTTGTTTATGAGCAAACCATGTTTGTAAAGGCTAGGCATGTGCCAACAAAACCTTTATTACCAAAACGCATATGAAGAAACACAGAATCGACTCGATTGAGATAAACATATATATTTCAATAGGTGAAAAACTGTGGTTTCACCATGTATGCTCTCTGAGCACAGCTTCTCAACTAAAACAAGTTACAAATCACATTTTATAACAAATCTCAAAAACATTTAATTTTACTTTAAATTAAAGATCATAAAATAATACTCAAAGGAAAAACGATAACAAAGAAAACGTGTATATACAGAACGTAAAGACTATAAAGGACAAATAGCTATATACAATAAAAGGATCAATTCATAATAAGTATATTTACAATCATAAAACAAACACTACCGCACTGCGGCAGTTACACAGCCGGTCGAGGGTCCTAGGGTCCGAGGGTCCTAGGTTGCGGGTCGCTATCTGCCGTCCTCGATCGATTTATCTTGCTTAATGCGCGTGCGCGCTTTTCAGTAAATATTGCTGATTCAGCATTCCCTGATTCATATGGGTTCTTGATATCAGGATGCTGGGGGGAAAATTTTTTGGGGAATATTTTGTAGAACCTGCTGTATTATTTACCTAGTATACACAAAACATAATTTTAACGTTCGAACGACGTCATCTCAACGTCAAAATGTTTTATGTCGACGTCAAAACAACAAAATACGTCTTTTGACTTCTGGGTATTAGTTATTTCTACAAATTTTCTTTTTATTCATTTAGTGCGATTTGACCAAAGAACGACAAATCAAGAGAGAAGAGGGTGAAAAGTTAGCACAGGTAAATCAATTTTGAACTCATAGCCAGTGGACACGGAACGTTGTCTTGAAGAACCAAACATTGTTTTTCCAACGTCAGAAAAGTGTTTTAGACGTTGAAAAAACGTCGTTTTCAAACCCGTTTGATTGGTTAGTTATTGGCTTAACATTTACACGTCAAGGCAAAGTATCCTAGCTAAAGGAAAGTTTTAGTTTGAAATTAATCTGAATGAACATAATTTTAAATTGTCCTTATTATTGGTTCATTTCTGTAATAAAATGTCCAACTTTTTTAGGATTATAATGTGCCATTCCTGGAAACTAGTGCCAAATCAGGGCTCAACGTTGATCTAGCGTTCGAAGCGGCTTCAAGGTATCAATTTCTTAATGTTTTTGAAGGACTTTATACAAAAATCTTGCACATTTTTCTTACGATGGCCCTGGAGTGTCATGTTCAACATTGTCAATGTCAACTAAACATTTGTGGTTTTCAACTAAAAGAATATCAGTTGAAAACTCTCTTATTTTTATAAAAAGTGAGTTGGAAACTCTCTAAAAATTCAGTTGAAAACTTGCCAGGTAAAAATCCGGGTGGTTGGTACTAAATTTACTTTTTTTTAACAATAAAACTAATGCAATGGACTTTTCCAGAAAAAATCCATATTCCTACTGTTGAGAATATAGATTTTTCTTAACACCAACCTCCATGGATATCTGTGCCGAAAATTTCGAACCCTTCTGGATATCCTTGGTCTTCAGATTCTTATCCCCTGGCTATCCTAGGATATTGAAAATTTCGACCCCCCCCCCCCTTGATATCATATATCCTCAACAGGGGGCGATACGGATTTTCTCTGGAAAAGCCCAATATATCATCTGGATATTTAGGATGTTTCCGTAAAGGATTGGACGTTGAACCAATGCAAGAATGCAAAGGACTTTAACTGAATTTCACGACTATTTATTTTGTTGTTCTAGAGAGTTAATGAACATAGAAGCGCGGGGTAAAGAACACAATGGCAAATTCAACATTGGACAATATGTTTCTGAGAAAGAACAGAAGCCTGGATGTTGTGGATAAATAAAACAAGTTAGCCTGTGTTCTGTGTTTGCAGCTAGCTTTAGATTCTTATTAGTAGCAACGCAGGTGAGTGACGTCTTTAACCAGCAGACACACAACGTCAATTTCAACATTGTTTCGACGTCAGAATAACGTTGTGGCGTTGAAACAACATTGTTTGGCCAACTTGTCTGCTGGGGATATTATCATCTTGCTCTCATATATTGGTACTGCTTGCTTTACAACCGATTTCATTGTTTTGAATTATGTTGAGAGGATATCAGATTCTGGAATATCAGTTGTCCATTTGGTTGGTTTGCTACGAATTGCTTTCATGTGTTTTCGAAGAGGATGGACCGAGTAGGCACATAACGTTGTTTCGATGTCCTAATAACATTCTGACGTTGAAACAACGCTGTGTGAAAGGACACAGAACGTTGTTTCAACGTTGTTTTAACGTCCAAATCACGTTCATACAACGTTTCGCGTTTCTTCTGGTGATGATTGTTACAAAAAGAAAGGATGGGAATATATCTTTTGACATCATGTAAACATGCATGTAAAATTTGGTGTAAGATTGGCTGGACTGGAAGTTTGCATTGTGTTGGATTGATGTTTGTTGAATCGGTGCCTCTATTGTATGTTGAAATGGATTGAATTATTATCTTTTCTTTCCCAGCAGACACAATACGTTCTTTTAACGTTATTATGACGCTAAAACGTTGTAAAGACGTTGAAACGACGTTGAAAAAACGGCTTTTGTCTGCTTTGTTGTTCTTTGTTTACTTGTTTATGCATAGATATATATTTTCTTGATTTTTTTCACTATATTTTTTCTTCTTTTAATTCTTTTTGAAAAACATACCTTTTTGGATAGAAAATTTTTTGGAATATTTTTTTAGCAACAAAAAAAACAGAGTATAGAAATCATTATATGTTATTTTTCTTTACCACTATTATACTTCGATATTATAAATCTATGTTACGATATTATTTTTTTTAGGTAGCACGCGTCTGATTTCTATTTTTCTTTTTACGTAGACGCCCAGAGGTCATGTAGGCAAAACGTACGCGAAGGGTATGTGAAATGGGCTTTTCCAAAGAAGAAAAGATGAGGATATTAATTTCCTGTTCGAGGGGTCGGCTAATAAATCAAAATTTAGTGGATTTCCAAAATCTGGGGACATCCGAGGGGATATAACGCAAAAGAAATGTTGGTTGGAAAGGATGGTCGGAATTTTTTTTGTACTTGGAAATCCGAGAGAGAGGTAACTCTCTCGAAAATATCTGTAAAAAGCCCATTTGTTCGAATCGTGAAACCGCAAAAACACCAAAGTTTTTTTTCAAATTATGTTAAAAATTTAAGTTAAAATTAAGAATTATTTAATTTTTTGTTGGTATTATTGTTGGTAGTTTATTAAAATTGTTTATTTGGTAACTATTACTTTAAGAATTTTAAGTAAGCGTATACCTTAAGGGAACTAATTTTTGCGAGAACTTATTTTGGTGATCCATCACTTTTTTTAATTTTAGCGAGTGATAATTAGTAACCAAAATTAGAACTCGCCAAAATATTAGTTCCCTTAATAAGGTAGTAACATAAATGAGAAAAACGTTTTTTTATAAGAACAAACAATGTGAGATCATATATGAGAACATTTTAAGCCTTTCGATGATATTGTCTGCTTGAAAACAGCCACAGTGGCTCTTTTTCAGCTAAATTAAGAACATATTAAGAACAAGGCTAAATTGGACAACTAAAATCTGAATAAATATATGAAAAATATGAATTTTGTCTACTGAAGAAATGACTACATGCCGGGTCACACTGGCAAGATATCATTACATACAATTTCTCAAAACTGTAAACTAAAGTCTATTGCAAAAATATTTTCGGTATAAGTCTCCTCCATGTAGAAACCAGGATAGTATTACTTACTTACTTTTTGCGGTTTTCTTCGTGTCATCCTGGCTTCTACTGTTTCTACCGGTTTTTACTGACAATCTTT
Organism: Tiaropsis multicirrata; assembly: GCA_032270745.1. Classification (NCBI taxonomy): domain Eukaryota; kingdom Metazoa; phylum Cnidaria; class Hydrozoa; order Leptothecata; family Tiaropsidae; genus Tiaropsis; species Tiaropsis multicirrata. The sequence goes on along the minus strand of JAUJPO010025120.1, from coordinate 1,954 downwards.
TTGCAACAGACTTTACTTAGGAATTGTGAACTTTTGCCAAATACAATGCAACTAGGAAAACGAAACTATACACAAACAGGCACATAACGTTATTCCAACGTCCAAATAATGTTCTGACGTCGAAAGAACATTCCATGCCTTTAAAATATCATATTTTTTGTTCAGTTGTAATTTGGTTTTTAATTTTTTTTTTAACTGAAGGTTGTTAATTTTAGGTGTAACTTTAGATATTATAATTTTGTTGTAAAATAAATTAATTTGTTCTTTTTTTTTAATGTTTTGTTTTGGAAGTTTGTTATGTGTCATTGTTTTTGTTAGCCTTTACCAAACCCACACGTCGTAACAAACCCTACATCAGCTATATAATAAAGTAGGGTTTGGTACAGGCTATGTTTTTATAAACTCATTTTTTGGTGCGTATTTTTTTCTAGATGGATATCATTTTAAAAATATTTACAAACATCGTAATTATCTCACCTAAATACAGAACCTTATTTCAAGGTTGTTTCAACGTCCAAATAACGTTCTGACGTTGAAACAACGCTGTTTGTACGTTGAAAAAACATTCCGTACCTACTGGGAAAACACATTTAGGTTATTTACCCTCTCTCCCCCATAAACACAATATAGAGGGGCTATTTAGGACGTGAAATGTACGACTTGGACCTATACATAACACGTCCCAGCAAAATCTTTATACTTATAAATCCTTAACAGGTATGTACAGGTCGTACATTTCACGTCCTTGTGTTATGTCGCTAATTTTATAGATCCTTGTTTGCAATCGTTTTAGAATAAAAACTAAAGAACAAAAAATTAAGAACAATTTGAAGGCTGTTAAACTTCTTAAGAATAATTCAAAGTTTTTTTTCCAAAATAATTCAAATCGAGTTCAAATTTGCAATTTAGTTTTAAATTATTTGAAATTTTCTCTAAATAAGAATTTCGTTGGATGTATTGATTCAGAACAATGGGAACCACATCGTTTATAAGAACATTTCGAACTGAAAATCGTGAATATCTTAAGAACAAAATATTCTTATGGTGTATTTTTATTAGGGCATTTCATTAGGTAATTATCTTGAATTCATGGTATTATATCTTTAATTTAATGGCAACTATATAATTTACAATACTTTTTGTTCATATATTTATTATTTACAGGTATAATTTTTTTCCTCGGTATTTTCTTTTTCAATTTATGGTTTAATGATTTAATTATTTTCTTTGATAATTATTTTCTAAAACACCAAAACACACAAATAAAACTGGAGTTAACTTAAGAAAAAATATCTACTATATGTACCTTCTTGAGATTTTCAAAATAATTGTTGGTTTCATACCGAAACGAATTTATTTGATATGATTTTTTCATTTACACATCAATTTTCTCAGGTGCCGAAGAAACGGAGGGGGGGGGTTGAAAAATTCCCAAATTTTAAATAAAGGGGAGAGGGGGTGGGGTGTCGATATAAACAGGGGGGTTGGGGTTGGAATCTCAACTGGAAATATGACAAAAAGAGGTTCAAAACAGACTTTTCACAGCAAAATAAGAGACTTTTCTTTGGTACTTAAGATGCTTTGTCAAAAATTAATAAACGGGGGGGGGGTCCTAATAAGGTCCGGGGGCTGAAAAAATAATTTAATAAACGTCTCCCCCCTCCCCCTCCCCCTACTCGTTTAATTGGCACCTGAGAACATTCCCTAAAAGACAATTTTTAAAAATTGTGAAACAAAAGTGCAACGGCTCAAAATGTCTGCTGAATTTTAAGCATCGCAACAGTCGTGAATTTGGAAGCGAAACCAACAATTATTTTCATGATCTCGAGAAAGATGTACTGGAGGGTTTGGAGCTGCTAAATTGAGCCCATCCGTAGCATGGAGGTAAAAAAAACACATGGAGACTCAACGCATATTATTCCATTGTATCTAATCATTGGAAGCAAATTGTTGC
>JAUJPO010025009.1:0-19262 GCA_032270745.1 Tiaropsis multicirrata | reverse complement strand
GCATAAAAGAAGCAAAATATATAAGGAATTCATTTGAAGTTTCTCCTTCATGGAGTGAGGACATAGGCAAATAAAATTGAATCTTATTTTTTCTTATTTTTTATGAAGTTGACATGACTGGCTGTATAAAGAATTGCGAAGCGATTTAGCAAAATTCTCAAATCAAAATCTTATCAAAAAATTAACAGTGACACAACGACCCTGTACAGCCCCTGGAATCCCCAGAAATTTCTAGGGCGATCCGGGGTCAACATAAGTAAGATCAGGTTCCAGAGAATTTGGGGTTATCCTGGGGACATCCGGGTGTATTCAGCATTTCAGGAGATGTTCATTCAGGGCGGGAGCCATTAAAACCCTGGTCACCACTTAACATTGTCAAGTGGGAGTCAGCTGGGAGAATTCTAACCTCTAAATACTACCGGACCAAGTGCAGTGTTTTGTCCGGTGGGAAATCTTTCTGCATAAAATCCCACCGGACACCCACCGTACTCTTTTATTTTTTTCACGTCAAAATAATAAACCTTGCCCACTTGCCCTAGGGCGGAAAGGTGGTTGCCTTATTATAGTGGTGTAATTACGGCCATCGCACAATGTCCGGTGGGTTTTTCAAACCTTTAAATCCAACCGCACCACCACTGGACAACACCAGACAATGTCCAGGGTCATGAGCCATTTGGAGGTATTCGGGGGCTTCCGGGAGTAATATTTTCCGGGGTTTCCAGGGGTAAAGGAAGGTTTACATCTGGGGGATTCCGAGGGTTGTCCTGTGTCGTGTGACACCAGTAGCAGTCTGGCTTTATTTTTCTGGGGGTGCAAGCAACAAAAAGGGCACCCTTTGTAAATTAATAGCACTGTGGCGCCCTCTTCTTCAATCAATACAATTAACATTCAACAATCAGGGTCTAATGAAACCTTTTTATCATTTTAAGGCTTTTATTTTTTAGGGGTTGGTATCTTTCATTTTAAAGAAAGCACAAGTCTTTTTTACTATATATCGATACAAAGTTACACAAGTCTAGAATAGATACTTTCCTAACTACAAAATTTGGTACTTATTTGTGCTTAATTGAACACCAGCTCCTCCCCTGCTTATTTGGCCCCCTACAATTAAGGACAAAAGAGTACAGTCACATGAAGGAATATTTTTTAAATCAGCAGCTTGTAGGTCGATTGAAATTAGTAGCGTTTTGGCTAAAAAGAGCCAATAAAAACTATACAGTTCAGGGCCCAGCGTCTTGATTTTGAAAATGGAGGGAGCAGGAAAACTAGTGACTAATGACAAATTCAACTCTACGATAGTGATATAAAACATAATACAGAATGTGATTAAAGTTAAAAATTAACAACCAGATAAATGAGCGGCACAGGAAATTTTTCAATTGTAGCACATGTAGTTCATGAAAAGAGGAGGGCGCTAGAATGTGTGTTCTTCTTTGATGGTTAGATGTAAGTTAACTAGTTTTTACAGTGAAAACAAGGTTTAATCTGAAAACTTGAAAAGAAAACATTTCGGAGCCCCCTCCGGGGTGCCTTGCATCCCCTGCACCCCTGCCAGACCGCCACTGTGTGACACACACACACAGTACAGGACCACACAACCCAGAACACAAATTCTGCTCTGATAATCTTGTGTATGCATTCTTTGGCCTTAATTTTTTGCACTTTTTCATGTAGATGGGCCTTTATTTGAAATTGAACATAAAATAGAATAGAATTCAACAATAAACCTTTATTGATTAACCGAGTCTGGATTTATAAAACAATGAAAATAACATTTCTTTCAATGTGATAACATGGAAAACATTTATCATATTTAATATATATATACAATGTGAAACATTCACAAATTCCAATGGTGTGAAAGCCAATTATCTTTCCCTATAGACCAATCGTAGTATGAAAGGAAAAATAAAATCTTTAATTGAATCTATTCCCCAGATTAAGCTGAATTTTTGAAATCTTGAAAAAAGTGCAATTTTCTGCTGACTCTGCTGTATTTTCAATGATCTTTAATTTGAGTTATCTCAAGATCTATGAATGGAAACACAACAAACCATACCATTTTCTCATAGTACTCTCTCAGAGCTACCCAGTGGTTGATATTCCTTAAAAAAATCTAAAGGAAATTACTGTAGTCAGCAGAAACAGGCAAAAACAGCAATTTTCACCTCTTTAGAGTACCATAACTCTGCACTAGATGGTCGAAGCCTGACATCTGACCCCATTTTTTATCCAGCTGAACCTGTTGGACATAACAGATTGTCCATTTGGATCCATCTTGATTGACCAAACGGGGGTCTCCTTTTCGACCTATTTTCAGGCTTTTATCACCTATTCAGCTCGGGAACCATCTCAAAACATAATCTATAGGTCCATAAAAGGTGGGATTTTGGCCCTTTTTTCCTGGACTAAATGACGTTTCAAATGTTTTTCTCTCCCATTCAAATGTTTTTCATGCAATAGAAGAACGTTATAGAAAACCCCTTTTTGAAAAAAGGAAAAACCAGTGACACTTCAATGTCTTCTTTTTTTACCACAAAGCACAAAAGGGAAAAAAGAGAATAAAAAGTGAATGTTTAAAAATAAAACTATGGTGTTTTAAAGGCCTGTAAATAGCTTTAAACACAAGTCAATTCTTCTTTTTATAATTAAAGTACTCAGGAAGCCTCATGTTAGCAAAATTCATGAAAAATGCACAATTTTCTTGATTCATTGTTCATTTTTTGACATTCAAAGTTTATAAGACTTATGCCCACTGGGTAAATAACTTTCACTTTCAAATCCTATGAATCAAATGAATCAAAAACATGTTTCATACTCTCTTTGACCTAAATTACCAGATAGTAAAAAAATAATTAAAGAAAAAGCATTCTTGAAAAATATATACGGGATAGAAAATCCACTTACGCCAACCAGGTATCATACTCTATATATATATTCCATTCTTACTTTAGAGATTTTGTTTTCTTTTTCAGTAATGATTATTTTAAAATGTAAAATTGAATAATGCTAAAACATGGCATGATTTCATCACAGTTTCTGAACAATTCTTTACAATAATGTTATGAAATCAAGGACCAACAAAAAGCCACCATCATGGTAGAAGTTAGAGGTGTTGGACCTTATTTTCTTCAACAAACACTTGGGAAAGGGCAAACAGGTGAGTGTTTGAGAGGCTCTTTATTTTAAAATTTTAATTGTTTCAATTATTGGCCTTAGGGTATACAGGAACAGCTCAAAATGTTTTTTTTTTTTTAATTACCTAGTGCCAACTTTCATAAACAAACAAACAAGTCAGATTTTTCTGGAAACTGTATGTTTCCTTCCTTGCAAACATTTTTAAAGCATTTTTTTATTTGAATTTTATTCACAATTTAGGTGTTGTTAGGTTGGGCATTCACAGCCAAACAAAGAAGAAAGTTGCAGTCAAGATTGTTGACAAAAACAAAATACAACCTAATGTTCTTGCAAAGGTGAGTAAATAGATGTTAGGTCTACTTTTCTGTTTAAGTTTTTGTGAATGCAATGACTTCTTTTGTACCTTTTCAAGTAAAAACTAAAATAGGGTTTACACATAATAAAGTCTATTGAGACTTGAATGAACTCAATCAATCCATAATGCTCACTGTGGCTCACTAGAAATTTGTATCAAATTGTCATTCAAGGCAATCTTACTGCTAATCTTTTTGTACAGGTTGAACGAGAAATTACTATCATGAAACTGATTGAGCACCACAATGTCCTCCAGCTCTATGATGTTTACGAAAGTCGGAAAAATCTGTAAGTTTTATACACTGAAAATGTTTTATTTTAACTGGGATATAGACCAGTGAAGAAAATAGGAAGGAATAATAAAAAACAAAATATAATTGTCGATAATGATTATTGCCTTTGAAACTTTTCTGTTGTTACCACCCCATCCATATGTTGAAAAATAAAAAATAAATGTTTTCACTTTTGTGTTTATAGATTTCTGGTGCTGGAATATGTTGGAGGTGGTGAATTGTTTGATTATTTAGTTTCTAAAGGACGACTGCACATATTAGAGGTAAATTTTGTATGATTTTTTAAATATTTTGAGCTTGCTAAATCCCTCTGAGCACTGCTTACTATGATATCCTTTGTGTATGTTCTCTTTTTAGGCTAAAAAGTTTTTCCGCCAAATTGTATCAGCTATACATTACTGCCACCATCATTTAGTTTGGTAAGATAGCTTTTGTTTTTCTGATTCTAGCCCCCACCAGCAGTTTGTGTGATGGGGTGTTTGAGAGTTATTTCTGGCATGAAATTTCTGGAGCCTGAAATTTAGTATGATCATGTGATTTGGGTCACCACTGGGAGGACCTCCTCTAACTTTCATTCATAACAAATTTGTATTTCCCCGCAATTAATTTTCCTACTTAACCCCACAATTTCACATAAACTTAGAACTAAATAAGTTTTGATATTCAGGTTGTATAAAATTCAATAGGTCTTATTTGATTACTACGAATGTTCTTTTATTTTTGAACCCTAGTAAAAGGGCCTGACTAAAACATTTGTAGACTGCCAACAGCATAACTCTTAGACTAAACTTTTATTCATGTTTAGTCATAGAGATTTGAAACCGGAAAACCTCTTGCTTGATGATAAAAAGAACATTAAAATTGCAGACTTTGGAATGGCTTCTGTTCAGGTTGGTAAAAGCTATTTAATAATCCATGTTCTTTCTCTCCCCGATTCTTTCCTAATTTTAACCTACATCCTGGTTTTCTAAATTTCACAAAGAAATTGTTGTCTACCTTACCTGGTAAAAGTTATTTGAAAATATTATTCGAAAAAGTGAAGAAAAACAAAGACAAAAGTTATAGCATATGAATCTTATTCTCTTTTTTGGAAGCTATGATTTTGAATTTTTTCTATTGTAGATGGAAAATGATATGTTGGAAACATCTTGTGGGTATGATTGCATAGTTATTCTGTCAGTATTTCTTTAATTAGTTTTTCAGCAGGTACCGACAACTCAATTTCTCTTCTTCTTTTTTCTTCTTTTTCTAGTTCTCCCCATTATGCTTGTCCTGAGGTTGTTAGGGTAAGTTTGCAAACCAATTCAAAATCATGTATGTTAATACGGTTTTGAGATGGAAACGATTTAGAATTGTCTTGGGAAGACAAGCTTTTACTTATGAACCAATTTTCGCAAACTGTGACTCTTTTTGTTTTGACTTTTGGCGTTTGCTATAAAGATTTGGGTTCTAACAGTACCAAATAGACTATGGCCATCCGTAAAATATTGTACGTTTCCGATCCGTGGGTCAATAAAATCTTGTTCATCTTGAGTCTAAATATTTTTCTAATGTTTTTAAGTAAAACTTTTTTGGAAGTTTTAAGTTTCTTAAGTCCCTTTGCTGTTCTGTTCTTCAAATAAATTATCTTGCAAACTAATTTTTTAACATGCAAACAACACAATTGTAGCAATTATGCAGGATTGTCAAACTTATACAGTACCGGCTGCAGACCGGAAACAATGATTTCTTTAGGATGGCCTAGTGCGGAAAAGCTTTTCAATTCAAACCTTCAGTAAGTAAGAAATGTGTTTCACTAGATATTTCACTCAGGTTCTAAAACTAAGCATTTCTGATAATTTTCAATAATTATACAATTAATAATATACTTTCTGAATAATTATAAATGTTTTCTTGTCTAGGGCATACCTTATGATGGTCGCAAGGCTGATACTTGGAGTTGTGGTGTTATTCTCTACGCTTTGATAGTGGTAAGAAAATCTCTATAACTTAGATAACAATCTGTATACAATGAACATACAGTTATATTATTACATTTTTCCATGCTAATATTTTGTGATCCCAAATTTACAAGAATGTATCCTCGATATATTTCCAATAACTGTTTAGTATTATCATACTAGTTTTTTTATGATAAAAGGGTTGGTTTTTCTGTGAAAAATAGATCTTTCATACAATAAAATTTTATAAAAAAAAGAGAATTTAAAATTCATAAAAACTATTTATCACAAAGCTAACAAATTCCCTTGTTTTTATTTAACATGACATGGCATATTTTGATACAAGATTTTATAATCTTTCTCAGGGTTGTCTACCATTTGATGATGACAATTTGAGAATTCTACTTGAAAAGGTAACACTTTTAAAGCTAGATTGTAATTGACTTCTTATTTATTGCCATGGCTCAGGTTTATCAATGTCTGGTAATCGCTATGACTTTCCTATCTTAGGGATAGAACCCCAGATAGAACGTAATTTTTATAATTGACTCCTCGATGTGACTGTGGGTAAATGTTAGTTGAAAGGTTTTCCAAACTGCTTTTTAGTAAATCAGGTGTAGAGATCAAAATAAATTTTATTTTGGGATACATAACCACTGGAGGCTATATATTTCTACCTGTCACCTACGACTTTCAAATTTTACAATAGGTTAAAAAAGGTGTCTTCACGATGCCGGCTTTTGTGCCACCTGACTGTGTGGACCTCCTTCATAAGATGATCAAAGTCAGCCCTGAACAAAGATTTACTGTAAGAAACTTATATATTTCAACATAATTTACTACTTTATTTGAAGAAACTTTGAAGCAAGAAACCTGGGTTTCGTACCAACCGTAAACCTTTGGTAATAGTTCCTAAAATATAAGTGCTAAAGCAAAAGATTTTGTGTCTTTTCCTAATTTTTATTCAGGATCAATATAAAATATGCTTTGAAGCTGAAAATAGGTCGTAGGTCGTAGGTCCCCCCTGTCAATAGGTACCCCCTGAAGAACACTCAGTAATAAGTACTCCCTGTGATTTGTCACTTCGTGTAATTTACTTTAATCGAAAATAAACTTTTCGAGGAAAAAACTTTCACAAATTTGTCCAAATCTTGCAAAATTCGTAAAAAAGTTTCTTGCTTCAAAAATTTCTCGAATCTCATAAAACTGTGGGTTTCATAGTTCCCAAAATCCAGCCTTTTTAACCAAAATCATGTTTTCTCATCATGGTTGGGCAACGAAGAAAGAGTTTGGCATTTTAGGAAACAAAAGTACCATATTTTGAGCGTTAAACGTTTCACAAATTTAGAAGAAAATTCAAGAAAATGATCTCAAAATTTAGTTAGTAAGAATGATATGTGCCAAATTTCATGCTGGTACAAAAATCGCCTCCCCTAGTTTTTGAACCTAGTTCTGAACCTAAAGCAAAGGTTCGTTCAGGAAAGTTTATTCTCGCAAAATTTTCTATGACCTCTTATTCCAGAAAGTTTATTTTCGCAAGATGCAAAAATTTCTTAATTTGAAAAAGTTTCTTGCCGCGAAATTTTCTTTAAATATTCTGTTCCTTATTTATTTTTGGCCCTACCCACCAGATCTTTCAATTTTATGCCAAAATAAATAATAATTTAATTAATTTTCATGATATTTTAACGAAAAAATTAATTATGCACAATTTTTTTTTTCAATTTATAGTTAGCCGATGTTCAGCGCCATCCATTTTACACAAAGTAAGCATCATACCTTTTTTAGTTATACTGTATGCTTTCGTATTATTGGCAAATTTTATTCCTACAAATTGACGTTTCATGATTTCTTTATGATGCTATCTACTATTTTAATTCTTTTTCTCAAAACTTCTTTTAAGAAATGCCGAAGAAATTGCACCTGAACCGCCATTCCCCACCCTCGTTGATGTGAGTATAGTATCCAAAGTTATCCACCAGTTTTAATATAACCATGCATGCGTCATAAAATTCTGCACCTTTTCTTTCCTTTTCACTACTTGCCAGACACCCCATTTTGGCAGCACAGTATAACCTCTCTAAATCAAACCACCGTTCCTCGAAACACTTTTCAGGAGAATTCGTTTGAGTTGTCCTTTATATGAGAGTTTTTTAGCTGAAGAAAGAACCTGAAGGGACAAAGTATTATGTTCAATTAAAGGAGATTTGAAAGGTTGCCACTAGTCCTGGAAAGTCCTTGAAAGTCCTAGCATTGGTTTCAGTTCTGGAAAACTATCCTAGAAAATTAGTAAATTACACCAAACTTCTGGAAAAGTTCTGAAATTTTCAAAAAAATCTAAAGGTTTTTTAACGAACGTTTTTATTTTCATTTTGTCTTCAGATAAAAGATTTGACTGAAGATGAACTAGACGATGACGTAGTCAACAGTATGAATTGTCTTGGCTGTTTCAAAGATCGTGACAAATTGGTCAGAAGTCTTCTCATTAAGAAGTATGGAAACCTTAGGATTTTGACTTTTTTTTTTGAACATCTGAAATGATTTTAATACCGGCCCCTCTCTCCCCGGAAAAATAATGAAGAAGGTAAAGAACCGCTAGCGAAAATCTTAATGCTGCCATGCCATTTTTTATGCAAACGCTGCCCCTCACAAAATTTTACGGTACGTTTGTTAAACTATATGCCGGTTGAAAAACATTGAGAAACAGTGTCCCTTTGAGTTTCCATTTTCCTTATGGCTTCGATGCAGAGAAAGACTTCAAGCTCATAACAGTATTCAAAAACAGCCATGACCAAATATGGCAACCCTTAGTTTGTTTAGGCAAGTGTTTTTTATAAGAAGCATGAATTTATTATATTGATATTATTCTTATTATCCAGGAAAAATGTTGAAAAGGTCATATACTTTTTACTGCTGGACCGCAAATCAAGGCGACCTTCAACCCAAGATGATGTCAAATCGTTGATCTACACCTCAGGCAAGACTCCGTTATTTTCTTTAACCAGTCTAACAGATACATTCATGAGCTATTGGCGTGTCATTATCCTTTCTTTATTCATCATGGTTGCATATTTATGCAATCTAACCTATAAACAAAAGTTTGGTTGAGCATTTTATAATAATAATTTTGGTTATTCTTGCTTTTTTGTAAAAGATTTATATTGCATTTTTTTGTTACATTTTTGTCTCTTCTAAGATTTTTTAGTTGTTGTGGCACTTAGCTTTAAGCTGATGTATATAAACAAAAAGATTTTATTGATTTTTATTGGATTTAAAAAAATAATGTATTATTGAGCTTGAGATACATAGTAGGAGAAAGATATTATTAAAATTTAACCTTATTCAAATTTAATCATCTAATTTCTTGGTTGTTTGATTTTGAGGCTGAAATATAAACGTAGAATCTAAACAATATATCGGCATTTTGAGCGGTCTTTTTTTCACTAATTTTAAGATTTTTCTTTCTAAAATATTAACGTTTATTATATCCTTCCTTGCCTTCGTTTTAATTTTGATTTAATTTGGTTTCAATAAACTCTTCTGTGGTTCCGGTAATATGATTATGAAAAAAACCTCAAAAATATCTTTGAAAGTACATAAGCTTATCATAAGTTATCTAACGCATTTTACTACTCAAGCACCGTTTGTTGCTCCATAGCAATCCTTTCAACCCCACAGGCACGGAACGTTGTTTTAACGTCAGTACGCTATTTGGGCGTTGAAATAACGCATTTTTTGATAAAACGTATCGAGCCTTCTTCGACTTAAAATATCATAATGATTGAACCATCTTGACCTGTTTTTAATAATTTTCATTCATCTTATCGTTTTAGAAGTAGCAAAGAAACGTGTTGATTCTCCCAATTTGAACATTGCACGGCGATCGTTAGTATTTCTTCTTTAGACCTTTTTTACGACGGTTTCTCCTATTGTCTCGTCTCTCAAAATCTTTTTTGCATTCAGCTCAAATTATGACAATACAGTGGAGTCTCTTTATCATTTTTTCGATTCCCTTTTGACTCATTTGAAGATAGAGAGACTACCAAATGCTTTAAATCCTTGGTGTAACACTTCCCATTTTTAGCTTGCTGTAAATTATTTGTTTTGAATTTCTTCCTTTGACGGGCTGATTATTTTCAATCTACCAAGACAAATTGGTGGTAAACATTGTACATACTGTACGCCTATAGAAATGTCCACACCATACATCTGAAAACATTGAACACGCCAAACTAGATATATGATCTTTTCAATTCTAGAGTAAATTTGACATATCAAAATGGTTCGTATTCAACAATGCAGAGCCAGAGAAGACCAAGAGCCGCAACAACTATGTCTCACAAAGCAGAAGCTTTGACACCTAACAGGTGATTTTTTTTTCTACCACTGAAATCCATTTTTTTACGCGGGTCACATTGTTTTAAGCAAGTTGACATCTCCAACGAGGTTGTCTGTGCCAGACACGATATCTACGGAAAATTGTAAATTGTTTTTCGTTGTCTGTTCCCTCCCATTAGCGGAGGTTTGTCAAACTGAATACGGTGAAATAGCTAACTCGCACCACCGGAGCGTACCAAAATAAAACTTCCCCGAAGATAATTTTCACGGAAAGTTATCGACAAAACAGACAATAACCCCATATTATAAACAAACGATAAACGTGGGTGTGTACTCTGGGTACATAGTACAACAATGGGTGTAAAGTCTTTTCTAAAAGAGACAATTCTTATACAGATAATCGAAAGGACGTTACCATATATAATACATCTTTCCAAGATGTAGAGACCTACGAAATGTAAAAGTGATGTTTATTTTCTTTGTATTTTTAGGAGGCCTTCGTCGTTGGTGGTAAACACACCTCCTGGAAGTCCTTGGAGAGACCGTTTTTTCACTATGAAAAAAAGTATATTTCATCGATCTGGTGGTAAGTAAAAAAGCATAAGCTTTAAAAGTATATTGTTGGGTAATTAGCTTATTAGAACCTAGTTTGAATTTAACATTTGAGACCACTTTGTTGTTTAGTACAAAAGTCTCTGAAAATAGCTTGAATAAAAGAGAAAAATTGTTTTGTCTCGATGCTTCGTTCTCTAAACTCGTTTAAGAGACTTAACTACGGAAAACTTGAGTAGGCTCAAATTGGCAGGTCCACAACCTCTAATCTCTTGCCCTAGCTAGCTTTTTAATGTACACAAGCTATTACAAACGCCTTATAATAAATGTTGATACACAGAATATCACTTCAGCGAAATTTTGCATCAAATCTTACATGGAAAGCAAATTATCTCTTAAAAATATTTATATCGATTATAGTTTTATGCGATCAGAATCCCAAACGTGGTCACGCATACAGGTTTCAAATTTCACCTGATTTAATCATAATTCCAATTTCCGTAGCACAAATTGACACAATAAACCAAACAAACCAAACCAACAAGCAAACCATTTGCAGCTCCATCCTTTAATCCTTTTATACTATTTAATAGTTATAATCGAATCACTTTTAATTGCAATGTTCAATTTCTTTTAATCGTGGTATGATATGATCGCGATGTTGATTTTATCATAAAATTTGGTAGCTGTCTTTAAATAAAGCTCTTTTCTCGTTTAATTTCCTTTAATTAAAACTCCTCACAGTTGGATACCTTATGGAATCAACTTGTTCTATTTTGAAATCCAAGACATCCGGAATGAGCACAATTTTAATTTTAAAACTTCTACCTTTTTGTAAAAGAAGCTTGTTGTTTTATACTATCCGTGGCAGGAACCTTGCCACCGCGACCTTTATAATGGTGGGAAGGACAAATTCTCTGTTAAGGTTTCCGCTTTTGTTGGTAGTTTTGCCACACTTTTAAAGCTCTACAGAGTATGCGCTTGATCAAATGTTTTTACCATTTCTTTAGATCTGTCATCAGAATCGGAAGACTCGCCCCACTCCCCACCGATCGAGTAGGTTGTTATTCCTCTGACTAAGAAGAATTTTTCAACTAAAGATTTTCCGGTGTTTTTCATAAAGTTTTAGTAAAGCGTCTCGTTTCCCACGGATTTTTTCTTATAAACTTTAAGGTTATAAAAAAACAAAAACCGCAAGGAAATCTCTTCCCGCGAAAATTAATCCTCTCCAAATTTGGTTTGAACGAAATTTCGTGGAATTTTTCCGTTTTAGACAAATTGAAAGCAAAATTGTAGACAAAAAAAATGAAAATCTTCCTCATTTGCCAAAAGAAATTCCCGCCAAATTTAATTTATTTCTTTATTCGCCTAAATAAATTCCGCCAAATTACATCGAGATTGGCGAAATATCCGACTTGCCAGAATTTCTTTCCTTAAGGTAATCTCTCTTTTCTTTATAGGACTGCCAAACGATCTTGGTTTCGGGGCTCATTGTTCAATGTCGGACACCCTGGTTCTACGGTAAGGTTATCTTCAGAAAACCGTTGTTTTACTTGATAGAAATGGATAGCAGCCACCCACTATCAGTTATTTTTCGAAGATTCTTAATATATACTTCACCTTATACGTAATGATATTCATTTCGCCATTACGTCATCTTTTATACTGGCTGTTTGCCACTAGTTCTATTGTTAAAAAATTGAAACTGGTGACAAACAGCCGGATTTTTAGAATGTTTCCGTAGAAAAGATTACGGCATGGAGATCATATATTAGGTAAGCTTGCGACCGCAGTCGAGGGTGACCCGAAGGCTCCCTTTTTGATAGCTATCTACCCGATGGATTACTCCACTTACCCTCGCTCTAGTCCCTCCATGTTGAGTGCCAAGCAGGATATCAGCGAGTACCAGTTTTCAAGTCTTTGCTCTGACCCGGCCAGGGGTTGAACCCACAACCTTGCGAACGGGAGGCGAATACTCTAACCACTTGGCCACCGTTGCTTTATTACAATCAGGCAAATAAGTACTTTGTGCTTAAGTCTGTCGCAAAAAGATTAGCATGTAGAAACCAGGATGACACAAAAGAAGAAAAAAAGTAAATTCTTTATTGCATTAAAATTTCGCGGTTTTTTTTGCCAAAAATTACATTTAATTTCGCGGTCGAAGCCGAAATGCGGATTTCGTGGTATCCAAGAGAAAAGGTGTATTTTGCTTTGTTTTTAATATATTATTCGGATAAATTACTCGAATTTCGCGAGTTTCAAAAAATTGCATTTCGCGGCATTTTAATTTATATTTACAATCTTTATATCTTTTGGAATAAAAATATACTATTTCAACTTTCTTTGTTTTTTCTTCTCAAATTTAGTCACATCGCGTGTTAATAAAAGATCGAACTCTACCCGAAATTAATGCAGATCTTATACATTCATTCTTAACGGTAAGTCAATGAAAACTATCTGAAATTTCAAAACGTTTATTATCATTAAACATATCAATGAAAAACCCGGGGTTAGAAATAAAGTGTCTGCACTCTTTAGTTTACAACTCCAAATATATTATGTAAATTTTAAGTGAGAATTTCAGAACGTTAGAGCTTTAAAATGCTTCCTGGTAGAAATTGCTCTGCTAATTTTGACGGCCGTAATATTGTATAGCATATTATTCATATGCAAATTTGTGACCATGTCGTTCTTTAGTACAGAAGTCTCTAAAAATTGCTTGAATAAAAGAGACAACTTTTTGTCTCGATGCTTCGTTCTCCAAACTCGTTTGAGAGACTTTACTACGGAAAACTTGAGCAGCTCCACAACAATTTATTTTTCAGGTGTCATCGAACGTATCTCACGTACCTCTTGAGAATTCAAAATATCGATTAGAACACAAGAAAAAGGATCGCTTCTTGCTGCCTGTGTCTCCATTGTTAACGACCATGGAGATTAGCGTGGAGGAGCCATCAATAGCTGATCAACTTGCAGAAGTCAAATCTGTTGGTGAGAGGTTGATATATGAAGTTGTGTTTACTTTCGAACAAGGTATGTGTATATAATTCATCTGCTTCTTTAGTACTAAAGTCTCTAAAAATTGCTTCAATAAAATAGACACATTTTTGTCTCTCGATGCGTCGTTCTCCAAACTCGTTTAAGAGACTTTACTACGGAAAACTTGAATGTGCTCAATTTGGCAGCTTCAAATCCTCATGTGTGTTTGTTTGTTTGTTTGTTTGTTTATGATATCCATCTACGGAAATACCCCGTAAAAGATAGTAGAAAAAAATAGTAGAAAAAAAATATTAGAAAAGGCCCAGATTTTTAAGATATTTCCCTTTTACGAATTGTTACCCTAATTAGATTACTTTTCGCGTGGGTTAATTTTTCGCAAGTTTCGCCATTTTTTATTTCGTGCTTTTTAGGAAAATGAAAGAATTTAAGTGAAATACAGGCGAATTCGCGAAATTGAATCCTCGCGAAAAATTTAAATTCTTGATACGCGAAATTAAGTCTACGCGAAATTATCCACTTAAAAACAGGACCCCTTTGTGTACTTCTTGGTATCATATTTTGCGTCTAATTTACATTTGGAATCTTTGTCTTCATATAGGTTCAAATCGGAAATTCCGTAGATTATGCCAAAAGGTACAAGAAGCTCTTATAAACCGAGGCATCAATCGTTCTTCGAACAGTAATGGATCTGTTAGCAATCTTCAAGAATTTCTTTTACCGCCAACTGCCCAAAACAAAAACAAAAATAAGACGATGTACGCCAATAGCGAAGCGTCGGCAGCGGACGATGATCAGCGAGAAATTTTATTAACGCCGGCAGCATCTGAGCGTTCACAACGGACGCCCGCGCGACAACACTTTCTCCAAGATGAGGATATGATGTCTCTAAGGACAACAATCCTGTGATGATGCGCAAAAGATGACGTAATTCAACGTAAGATTATGTAATCTACGAGGTTCTTTGTATAGTGGTGTGTGTGGTTACAAAGGAGGTTTGTTACTATTGCTGGTAAATTTCATGGCATTTTTTTTTCGACAAATTTGTACTGCGACATTCCCTGGTTTTTTCCCCTAATTGATTCCACATTTATTTTTAAAGATCAAATCTACATTTACTAAAATCAATGCTTTTTAGGGGTTTTAAAAAGTAGACTAGATTGTTATAGGTTTTAAAACATAAATTATATTTTATTCAGAGCTTTAGCGTTCAAAAGCACACATAGACGAGTCATAAAAATCATTTAATTTTTTTTTAATTAAATAAATAAATTATAAAAACAGAATAATATATTTTATTGATATTATTAATTTTCCGTTTAAAATTACTCGGCATAATTAAGTAATTAGTGCGACACCATTAACTCATTCAAAATTTATATTTTAAAATGATTACCCTTAGAAGGACGTGTTTTTGTTTGACTGTGCGAAAACGAAGATTTCTACACCTCATACTTAATTTAATATATAGTATCAATCTCTAAATTCAAGAAGATTTCCATCAAAAGGCGAATTAAGATAAGATTGATCTTTCCAAATGTGAAAATTAGAGTTTTGTATGATATATAGATCCTGAAAAAATCAAGCCTAAAGTCAGGAATAGTTTAAGATACGTTTTAGTCATCACCTGCAAAGATTGAAAGAGTCATCTCGATTTTGGGGACCTTTAAGTTTTTTCTTTGGTTCGAAATTTCGGAAAACGGTTTGGTTAGTCTTTTATTAGGAATAAAGTGAAAATAAAATAAAATATTTCGAGTATTTCATAATGAAATTAATCTTTTTCTATT
The DNA here is from genome assembly GCA_032270745.1 of Tiaropsis multicirrata. Classification (NCBI taxonomy): domain Eukaryota; kingdom Metazoa; phylum Cnidaria; class Hydrozoa; order Leptothecata; family Tiaropsidae; genus Tiaropsis; species Tiaropsis multicirrata. Next base: position 3,863 of record JAUJPO010025009.1, on the reverse strand, counting down.
TCAACTCAACCCTAATTTTTGGTATTATCTTTGAGTACTCTTAAAATTGTCATGATTTTCTCCAACAACTTTTCTTATGATATTGTATTACAAGGTTGCAGAGTGTCTGAGGATGTTTATGGTCTTTTCATCACTTATCCATTCCTTATCAAATTTTACTCCTCGCAATTATTATTGGCTTCCTAGATGCTTTAAAAATCTAATTATTTAAATTTTTCAAAAAATGAGCAAAATATGAGCAAAAGGTCAAAATGGCCAACAATATTATCCTGTCACACTCCTAATTTTATAACTTAGAACTATCCGTTAGTAAAGTATCCGTTCAAACTCCAACCATTCGATTTTCTTGATCTAATATCGGTTTAAATTAAAATTATTAAATTTAGAAAGGTTGGAGTGAGCTATTAATCTGATTATAAACACATAATGACAGAAGCTTTATTTTTTAGTTTCAAATTTTTTTTTTTTTTTTTTATTTAAAAACGTTTCGACCTGCATCCACAAGTCATCATCAGTTAAAAAAAATTATGCAGAAGTTTTATATTAAAAACGAAACGTTTTTAAATAAATTTTATTTTAAATCTACAAAAATGAAGCTTCTGTCATATGTGTTTAAGTTATTAAATATTTTGCGAATTTTACTAATTTTCAACAATTTCGCACAGTTAAAAAAAGCACGTTCAGAAAGACTTTTATGCACTATAACAAATTCGAATTGCTTTTATGGTATTTATGCAGAAGTTTTATATTCCCAACTATTATGTTTAATTTTTCTTAACTCTTATAGGTTCAAATTATTTTGTTGTTAGTTCTGATTTTTTTACACATTTAATCGCTACTTGTTATAGTTACAGCTCCCTTATTTTTCGCCCTCTTATCTACTTTTTGCCTTCTCTGATGCATGCCCCCACCTTTTCTGGCCCCTATCTATCCCCTAGAGTCCCCTTTGCTTCCCCATATTTTGAACTAGGAAAATGTTTTGCTCGTTTAAACCCACCCAGGTTGTGACATCGCCAAATACAAGAAATTGACTGCGACCCATAATTATTATATAAGAGCGGGGTAATAGCCCCGTTTTTTAGTGATTTTGTGAGGAACAATACCTGATATTCAGGCTAAAAAAAATTTCTGTGCTTTTTTTCTTTCTGTTTTTGATTTAAGCTGTATATTATTGACGTTTACTTACATAGTAGGCTAGAGAAAGCAAATTAAAGTAATTTTTTTTGTGTTTTTTTTTTATTTTTCACCATCGGTTTATATAAAATTATTATAAATATATTTTGATTGATTTTTATGATGAAAGTTGATTTTTAAGTTAATTACTTTTTAATGAAATATTTTTCAAAGAATTTTACCTTTTTCTTCCGTTTACCTTTGAAATTATCCTTTATATACCTTTTGGTAAGACTTTGGTAAGAATGTTGTAACAGTAAAATATCTATCTGCCATTTTGTTGTTATTGTTCTGTAGAAGTCTATCAACATTATTTTCTGGAGCTTGACTCGGAACTAGATGTTACGATTTCGTTTGATGAAAGTGTGAAATTTGAAGAGCATATTGATAGAAGTTTTTAAACAGGTGAATCGCGAAAATTAATTGCCAATATATATAATCGATCGATTACAAAATATTGCAATCATATACCTAAATCTATCGCAACTTTGGTATTAAAAATTTATGTTTTATCTATTTAGCTGTTTTTATTTATTTTGTGTATCGCACTTAAAATTGATATAAATACCTCCTCGATTCTTTATTTATTAGGCAACTCTCGATTAATTGAATGCTGAAGATTGTGTTGTCGGATGTCTAGCTAGTAACTCGTTATGATTACGTTGAAGCTTGTAGTTATTTCATGTTGTTTTGCTTTGTCGGTAGCTAAAAATATCAACTTCGAAAGTAAGTCTTAATTTATTACTGTTTTTTTTACATTTCGTAGCTTAAGAACTTTACTGTATGATAATTTATCGAACAAAAGTGACTGATTTTCTTTTGTTGAAAGTGACTAAAATATTTCTTGACCAATATTTTTGTCCGAATAAAGTTTCAGTTTTTTAATTGTTTTAACTACGTCAAACGTTGAAAAACGTCGTGTGTCAACTGGGGTATTTCTACTTTGGCTAATCTAATATCCCTGTACCTTAAAGTGTAAATTCGACAAAAATCTTTCATTCAATTTTTTTTCCAGAGGCAGAAGATGGATATTTATTCGAGGGCGACATGGTGATGTCAAGAGCAGATATCGGTGAAAGTTTAGCAGGTGGTCCATCAAAAGAGAAAGATAAATTGTTTGGTATATCCAAGTCGATATACAGGAGATGGCCCAACGGTGTTGTACCTTATACATTGGCTTCGAGCATCAGTAAGCACTTTATATTTGAGGATCTGGAACCCAGCAAGTATGGGCTGTTTTTTTTTACATTCAAACAGCATTGTTTCAACGTTAGAACGTTATTTGGACTTTGAAACAAGACGACTGAAAGTCGAAAATTTCGCTGAGATATAGCTGATAATTGTCTGATTGAAATATATTGACTGAAAACAACGATAATTAGAGTTTGTTGAGATAATATGGATAATTAAAATCTAGAAAAACTTGACAGAATAAAACGTGAGGAAATCATGGGTCCCAAAACATCGAATTACAATTAGGGCGGTTTGCGTGAATAGGGTACTGTCGTTGCGTGAATTACGATTTCTTTTTGTTTTTGGTGAATGTCGGTGTGATTCTGCATGTATGATTTTACATATGAATAAACGTAAAAGTCATGTTCAGACGACTTAAAGCAAAAGGTTTTGTTTCGCAGTGGGCCGATATCAGAGAGAATATGTGTTCTCTGTACCAACGTTAAGAAAGAGAAGTACTGTTTCATTTCGGCATACGCTCCAACCAACGAATCAACAATCAAAGATCCCTGAGCAAACGAGAAAGTTCTATGATAGAAAAATTCTCGCCGCCTGCATCATGCACAGAATCGGTAACAGACTTGAACCAAGCAACACCTATTTCGCAAGCCGCATACAGGAATAATCGTTCTACCACCGAACACGTATTCGCAGCAAAGTTGGCGATTGAACCGCCAAGTCTGAAAATATCCATATCGTCATGCTAGATATGTCCAAAGCGTTTGACAGTACTCAAAGACGTACCTTAATCAAGCAGCTTGAAAGTACAATTGATCAAGGCGACTCCATATATGGAGTATATATAATAAAAAAATGCTCGAAGTTTCGTCAGATCGGGACAAAGTTTCAGTGAACCATTTAATACAGACACCGGTGCACCCCAAGGTAAATGCGCAAGTGCCAACATGTTCACTTTCTACCTATCACATCACAATCAATGAGCAAACCGGCAGCAGATACAGTCATCGAACACAAAATACCATAGGAGATTGCTTACCACAATTTACTGTATCAGAACGCAAGTCAAACATCTTAACATCGATATGGAATACGCCGACGACATCACCGATATCACCAGTGACTACGCAGCCGCTTGTATGCTATCGATGCTGAAACTGATCTCGGTAAAAACTGACTGAAAATTAATAACAGCAAAACCGAGAAATATGTTATCAACCGTCAGACCCATGATTGGAAAAAATGCAAGCTACTGGGGAAGCCTCCTAGACACAGAGGAAGACACCAAGCGCAGAGAGATCCTTGCCATAAATGCGTCAAATAATCTGATGCACCTGTTCGAAACAACCTGCTCACTGGCAATACCAAACTGAGGTTCATCAATCAATACGTACATTGAGCCTATCTTTCTTTACAACTCGGAACTGTGGACCTGCACAAAAGCTATCGAAACCAGAATCGACTCTTTCCAGAGAACAATTATAAGACGATACTGTCTC